>CAXHUQ010000227.1:0-19661 GCA_964020085.1 Micromussa lordhowensis
TCTATTTTGCAGGTCATTATTATAATCACATCTCTTAAACGAAAATGGTGATCTATCATTTTAATTTTATTTTCCGAAACAGTGCTTGGTAGAGAACATTCAGGTAAATTTTCAAAAAAAATCATCGCTAAATTTTATTTCTCAGGAATCACCTTAAATGGCGCCGAGTGGATCCCTTAGGCAAAAGTTTTGACTAGATGATGGGATGCAAAAGAGAGAAAACACTTATTTGCGCTAATATTCAAGTCATTACTGCACTTTTCAATAACATGCGGACTCTAAAACATTTTTAGAGCATGGCATAATGGCTCATAGCCCATGATCGCTAAGCCAATGAAAACTCTTGAATATTAAATTATTTGCAGATAAAAAATACTAAAAAGGCAAACTGTCAGAATCAAACAAGACTCTTCAGGGGATTTAATGACAATAATATTCATAACCATGCTTTATATACTATAAAATTTACATAATTACCATTTGAAATGTCTAAATGGCAAGGTTTGGGCTAGAGGCTTAAGATAAAATTCGGTAAATGCTGAAAGGTTTTCAATGGCGGTGCGCAGCACGATGTAATGAGCCGAAGGGGATTCCCCTGGATGGGTTTTGATGGTTCCAAAAGCCTTGTCAGGCTTGGCATTGCCATTGACAACCCAATTAGCAATTTCTTCTTATATATATAGAAATATATAAAGTAGAATAAACAGAAGAAGATGCGAACTTTTCTCTTTGTGGTCTTTAATACATGGACGTTTCGCCCGTTCGGGCTTCTTCAGCACTTACAAAATCGATACTTGGATGTTGGTTAACCAACATCGTTTACACATCTATAGAAAAATATAAATATAAAAATATAAAAACATATATGTATATACACACATATAACTTAACTTAACTTATTATATTAAATTATTTCCAGATAAAAAATAACTGTCAGAATCAAACTAGTTTGTTATTCAGTTGGAGCTAAAGAAAATTTTAAGCCCAACAGGGTTTTATGTTCTAATATCTATAGGAGTGTGGCTAATTTTGGATACCTATTTGGCGTTCCTGGCCCTTAATCCAAGGGAAGTTGATGGGGTGTGGTTTCTTTGTACTTGTATCCATAGTATCAAGTCAGTCTGACTTGTGCTGAGTGAAGAACATGCTATATACTTAGTAGAATTAGCATAGCTTTCAGGCATTGACTATGATTTTAAGGCAGTTTAGTGTCCAATGATTGAGGCAATATTTAAATAAACAATAAACTTATTTGATTGTACCATTACTACTTGGATAACCCAGTAACTCTAGAGCTGAGACAAAAGTCCCGACTTGTGGAAGGGATGCCGCTTTCCGGTGGATGTCACAAATGATTCCCTGACAACTCAAGAACAGGATCCATCCACAAAGACCAAGTTCCGGAATCAACTTACTAACTCTTGGTTTAGATTTCCAGATCACCAGTAGGAGACCTTCTTTGTCAAGCTTCCATGCCACACCCTGTCAAAACAAGACCTCAAAACCAGAGAGATATCACAGTTGTCAGGATTTGACTATCATTATTGTACAACGAAATTTATTTAGTTGATAAAATCCTTTCAGACATCACATCAACTATAAATAAAAGCTAACATAAAAAATATATCTATATGTACATATGCATAACTTAAATAAAAGTAGCTGTATCAAGGTAACAAGATAAATGAATGAAAATTTATAATTAATATTTATTGAGGCAATTTCTTGCAAAGGGCTTTCATGTGATATGATGTCATCAGCCTGAATTTTTCCACAGAAGGGAGGACAAGAGATTCTATTGTCAATTTCTGCTTATGCTAGATCAAGTGTGGAGTGTAGAACTTGAAGTAAGCACTGCTGAGTTACTCCATAAGACACTGGGCTTTACTGGGCCCGTTGGACATGGTTGGACCTGGTTTTCGAAACATATATAATAAGATAATGAATGATAAGATAATGAATTGAAGACTTCATCAAAGACTACACTTTCATCCCAACAAGCCTGTTAGGTGATCTCTCACTCTTCAGGGGATTTTAGAGACAATAATATTCATAGCCATGCTTTATACACTATACAATTTACATACCGGTAATTACTGTTGCAGAGAATTTGAAATGTCTAAATATTTAAATAAACAATAAACTTATTTGATTGTACCATTACTACTTGGATAACCCAGTAACTCTAGAGCTGAGACATGCCAAAAGTCCCGACTTGCGGAAGGGATGCCGCTTTCCGGTGGAGGTCACAAATGATTCCCTGACAACTCAAGAACAGGATCCATCCACAAAGACCAAGTTCCGGAATCAACTTACCAACTCTTGGTTTACATTTCCAGATCACCAGTAGGAGACCTTCTTTGTCAAGCTTCCATACCACACCCTGTCAAAACAAGACCTCAAAACCAGAGAGATATCACAGTTGTCAGGATTTGACTATCATTATTGTACAACTAAATTTATTTAGTTGATAAAATCCTTTCAGACATCACATCAACTATAAATAAAAGCTAACATAAAAAATATATCTATATGTACATATGCATAACTTAAATAAAAGTAGCTGTATCAAGGTAACAAGATAAATGAATGAAAATTTATAATTAATATTTATTGAGGCAATTTCTTGCAAAGGGCTTTCATGTGATATGATGTCATCAGCCTGAATTTTTCCACAGAAGGGAGGACAAGAGATTCTATTGTCAATTTCTGCTTATGCTAGATCAAGTGTGGAGTGTAGAACTTGAAGTAAGCACTGCTGAGTTACTCCATAAGACACTGGGCTTTACTGGGCCCGTTGGACATGGTTGGACCTGGTTTTCGAAACATATATAATAAGATAATGAATGATAAGATAATGAATTGAAGACTTCATCGAAGACTACACTTTCATCCCAACAAGCCTGTTAGGTGATCTCTCACTCTTCAGGGGGATTTTAAAGACAATAATATTCATAGCCATGCTTTGTACACTATACAATTGACATACCGGTAATTACTGCCGCAGAGAATTTGAAATGTCTAAATATTTAAATAAACAATAAACTCATTTGATTGTACCATTACTACTTGGATAACTTAGTAACTCTAGAGCTGATACATGCAAAAACTCCCGACTTGTGGAAGGGATACCGCTTTCCGGTGGATGTCACAAATGATTCCCTGACAACTCAAGAACAGGATCCATCCACGAAGACCAAGTTCCGGAATCAACTTCCCAACTCTTGGGTTAGATTTCCAGATCACCACTAGGAGGCCTTCTTTGTCAAGCTTCCTTGCCATACTCTGTCAAAACAAGACCTCAAAACCAGAGAGATAGCACAGTTGTCAGGATTTGACTATGATTAAGACAGTTTAGTGTGCTATTATTGTACAACTACATTTATTTAGTTGATAAAATCCTTTCAGACATCACATCAACAATAAATAAAAGCTAACATAAAAAATATATCTATACGTACATATGCATAACTTACATAAAAGTAAATATATCAAGGTAGCAAGATAAATGAATGAAAATTTATAATTAATATTATAATTATAATTATATTGAGGCAATTGATTGCAAAGGGCTTTCATGTGATATGATACCATGAGCCTGAATTTTTCCAAGACCAATAATTTCTATAAGACCAAGTGTCTTATAGAGTAACTTAAGCAGTGCTTACCTGAAGTTATACACTCCAAACTTTATATAGCATAACCAGGAAATGAAACTAGAATCTCTTGGCCACCTGTGGAAATATTTAGGCTCATGTCATCATATCACAGGAAAGCCCTTTGCAAGCAATTGCATCAATAATGGCACACTAGACAGCCTTTAAATCATAGTCAATGCCTGAAAACTGTGCTATCTCTACCTAGTATATAGCATGTTCTCCACTCAGCACAAGTCAAAGCCACTTGATACTAGGCATAAGAGTACAAAGAAACCACACCCAAACACCTTCACTTGGATTACGGGACAGGAACTCCAAATAGATATCCAAAATTAGGCACACTCCTGGAGATATTAGTACATAAAACCCTGTTGGGCTTAAAATTTTAATTTGGCTTCAACTTAATAACAAACTAGTTTGATTCTGACAGTTTTGCATATTTCTGATATACAACCCCAACCTCTGTCGAGAAAAGTCAAAGTCAAATTGAAATTGAAATCCAAAAAATCGAAATGGCTTAATCAAGTCAAGCTGGTTTGATAAAGTTTACAGACGAAAATAACTTAATAGCACCATATTAACAGACCCCATTTTCAAAACTCCAGGTAGATATAGATATATGTATTATAATAAGATAATGAATTGAAGACTTCATCAAAAACTACACTTTCATCCCAACAAGCCTGTTCCGTGATCTCTCACTCTTCAGGGGGATTTTAAAGACAATAATATTCATAGCCATGCTTTATACACTATAAAATTTACATACCACTAATTACTGTTGCAGAGAATTTGAAATGTCTAAATATTTAAATAAATGATAAACTAAGACATTTCTTAACTCTGGACTTAAAAATATTCTCATTTGTTCCATCAGGTGACATCTATAACAGCCTCAAGTGAGAAATCAGTCTTATAAAGTGTCATTTGGAGTGGCTCGACTAACAAAATGGCTATCAACTTGAAGTGCCAGCTTTCAAGCTGAAACGTTGCTTTCCAGTGGACGCCACAACTGATTCCCTGACCCGGATGCATCCACAAACAACCAAGTTCAGGCCAACTCTTAGATCAGATTTCCAGATCAACTAGGTGGCCTTGTCAAGTTTCCTCGCCTTGTTACCCTGCCAAAACAATTACCCCAGTTTGTCAACTCACCAAAATAAAATCATGTTTCACAATACAGTTTCCTCCTCTGACTTGCACCGCTGAACTATGAAAGGTTCATACCTGTAGAATGCAGAATCGGCTTAATTCAGCCTGTTTGGGCAGCCTTGAACTGAAAATGAAAAATGAAAGTCAAGGTAAATCCAGTCCAACAGACCCCAAAAGACGTTCCTGGATCAAATTTTGCAGGGTGATTGTATGGTGACTGTATGGTTTGCAAGAAAATTTTTTCACTAGGCGGGCTCGAGAACAAACGTATGTATGTTGGGCAGGTGTACGTGGCAGTAGTTCACCCCCCGTTGGGGGGAGAGGGGAGGGGCGTTTGACTCCAAAGTCAATTGCTTGGGGTGTGAATTTGGTGACTGTATGGTTTTGCAAGAAAATTGGCAGCAAGTCGAGAATAGTTGTGGAGAGGGTGTTTTTTCACTAGGCGGGCTCGAGAACAAACGTATGTATGTTGGGCAGGTGTACGTGGCAGTAGTTCACCCCCCGTTGGGGGGAGAGGGGAGGGGCGTTTGACTCCAAAGTCAATTGCTTGGGGTGTGAATTTGGTGACTGTATGGTTTTGCAAGAAAATTGGCAGCAAGTCGAGAATAGTTGTGGAGAGGGTGTTTTTTCACTAGGCGGGCTCGAGAACAAACGTATGTATGTTGGGCAGGTGTACGTGGCAGTAGTTCACCCCCCGTTGGGGGGAGAGGGGAGGGGCGTTTGACTCCAAAGTCAATTGCTTGGGGTGTGAATTTGGTGACTGTATGGTTTTGCAAGAAAATTGGCAGCAAGTCGAGAATAGTTGTGGAGAGGGTGTTTTTTCACTAGGCGGGCTCGAGAACAAACGTATGTATGTTGGGCAGGTGTACGTGGCAGTAGTTCACCCCCCGTTGGGGGGAGAGGGGAGGGGCGTTTGACTCCAAAGTCAATTGCTTGGGGTGTGAATTTGGTGACTGTATGGTTTTGCAAGAAAATTGGCAGCAAGTCGAGAATAGTTGTGGAGAGGGTGTTTTTTCACTAGGCGGGCTCGAGAACAAACGTATGTATGTTGGGCAGGTGTACGTGGCAGTAGTTCACCCCCCGTTGGGGGGAGAGGGGAGGGGCGTTTGACTCCAAAGTCAATTGCTTGGGGTGTGAATTTGGTGACTGTATGGTTTTGCAAGAAAATTGGCAGCAAGTCGAGAATAGTTGTGGAGAGGGTGTTTTTTCACTAGGCGGGCTCGAGAACAAACGTATGTATGTTGGGCAGGTGTACGTGGCAGTAGTTCACCCCCCGTTGGGGGGAGAGGGGAGGGGCGTTTGACTCCAAAGTCAATTGCTTGGGGTGTGAATTTGGTGACTGTATGGTTTTGCAAGAAAATTGGCAGCAAGTCGAGAATAGTTGTGGAGAGGGTGTTTTTTCACTAGGCGGGCTCGAGAACAAACGTATGTATGTTGGGCAGGTGTACGTGGCAGTAGTTCACCCCCCGTTGGGGGGAGAGGGGAGGGGCGTTTGACTCCAAAGTCAATTGCTTGGGGTGTGAATTTGGTGACTGTATGGTTTTGCAAGAAAATTGGCAGCAAGTCGAGAATAGTTGTGGAGAGGGTGTTTTTTCACTAGGCGGGCTCGAGAACAAACGTATGTATGTTGGGCAGGTGTACGTGGCAGTAGTTCACCCCCCGTTGGGGGGAGAGGGGAGGGGCGTTTGACTCCAAAGTCAATTGCTTGGGGTGTGAATTTGGTGACTGTATGGTTTTGCAAGAAAATTGGCAGCAAGTCGAGAATAGTTGTGGAGAGGGTGTTTTTTCACTAGGCGGGCTCGAGAACAAACGTATGTATGTTGGGCAGGTGTACGTGGCAGTAGTTCACCCCCCGTTGGGGGGAGAGGGGAGGGGCGTTTGACTCCAAAGTCAATTGCTTGGGGTGTGAATTTGGTGACTGTATGGTTTTGCAAGAAAATTGGCAGCAAGTCGAGAATAGTTGTGGAGAGGGTGTTTTTTCACTAGGCGGGCTCGAGAACAAACGTATGTATGTTGGGCAGGTGTACGTGGCAGTAGTTCACCCCCCGTTGGGGGGAGAGGGGAGGGGCGTTTGACTCCAAAGTCAATTGCTTGGGGTGTGAATTTGGTGACTGTATGGTTTTGCAAGAAAATTGGCAGCAAGTCGAGAATAGTTGTGGAGAGGGTGTTTTTTCACTAGGCGGGCTCGAGAACAAACGTATGTATGTTGGGCAGGTGTACGTGGCAGTAGTTCACCCCCCGTTGGGGGGAGAGGGGAGGGGCGTTTGACTCCAAAGTCAATTGCTTGGGGTGTGAATTTGGTGACTGTATGGTTTTGCAAGAAAATTGGCAGCAAGTCGAGAATAGTTGTGGAGAGGGTGTTTTTTCACTAGGCGGGCTCGAGAACAAACGTATGTATGTTGGGCAGGTGTACGTGGCAGTAGTTCACCCCCCGTTGGGGGGAGAGGGGAGGGGCGTTTGACTCCAAAGTCAATTGCTTGGGGTGTGAATTTGGTGACTGTATGGTTTTGCAAGAAAATTGGCAGCAAGTCGAGAATAGTTGTGGAGAGGGTGTTTTTTCACTAGGCGGGCTCGAGAACAAACGTATGTATGTTGGGCAGGTGTACGTGGCAGTAGTTCACCCCCCGTTGGGGGGAGAGGGGAGGGGCGTTTGACTCCAAAGTCAATTGCTTGGGGTGTGAATTTGGTGACTGTATGGTTTTGCAAGAAAATTGGCAGCAAGTCGAGAATAGTTGTGGAGAGGGTGTTTTTTCACTAGGCGGGCTCGAGAACAAACGTATGTATGTTGGGCAGGTGTACGTGGCAGTAGTTCACCCCCCGTTGGGGGGAGAGGGGAGGGGCGTTTGACTCCAAAGTCAATTGCTTGGGGTGTGAATTTGGTGACTGTATGGTTTTGCAATAATAACGAATAATGTATGGTTTTTATATTGCTACTATTGTGCTTTACCTTCCATATTTTTCTATTGTGATGTATGTGTGTCCGTCCGACCTAAATTATCCTAAACAAATTGTAATGCTGCCTGCCTGCCCCTTTTAAGTTTTCAGTTATTTCAGGCAGCCAGACCCCGTTATATTATTTTATCTCTATCTATTTGAATAATTTATCTGCATGTATGTAAGTTTATGGGGTAAATAAATTGTTGTTTTTGTTGTTACGAACCCTCGACTGTATGTGCCTCGGGTTTGCATAACTGTCTCGAATTCTCCCAGCCCTCCTCGTGTTTACATGAGGCTATATAAAGACGGAAAAAGTGCTCTATTGCTTAAATCGAAAGCAAATTATTACAGGACTATTAAATCTACCTTCCGATTGTGCTATATCATGCGATCCTGCGATGCTGGCATCAGGCAGGTCGTCAAATGGCGGCCAGCTTATCCATCGACGGCCCTCACGAACTTCTCTGCGACTCAAGACATTTTCCTCGGACAGCAAAAAGGGACATTTAGCGCTTTCAGGCGACTGAAATACTAACTAGCCAGCTTCCGTGATCTACAAGAAACACGTCCGCCATTTTGCTTATCAACCTCGTTCCCAGGCAGCGCTCGGAAATATTTGCCTGGAAATTTTTCCGGCCTGGAAAAATGAAATTACCAACTTCCTGATTTTTTATCACAAACTTAAATTGTGGCTTGCTACTGAAATCGATTGGCACAGATCTCAGTTTTTCAAGATTCTCTGACAAAATGATAGAATGCAAGACAGATCTCATCAAGTCACTAAACTGTTTATTGTGTCAATAAATTCTAAGAATGAAATAATACAATGCAATTACAATGCAACACACATCTTATGAGAATTGCCGACTTAATCGGACTTGAGAACCTGCATAACGAAGGCTTATCCCCGACTACCAGTAACGAGTATTATTCTCACGATATCATTCCTACGACTGATTAAACTATTCTGGGAGTACATGTAGTGACTTTCACCACTCAAAACATAAATTGTCGACGTTGGGAGAACATCGGCGTTGATCAAATTCCTTTTCACCTCTTCACACGTTGTTCCTCAGTTCCCACCATGCAATCCGAACGCTCCCTACCGGCTGACTTCGTCCGACGAGTCAAGCTCAGATGAATGAAAAATATTAGCTCGCAATAAAATTCCCTCAATAATATTGTTGCTACAACTGATCAGACTATTCTGGGAATAAAGATAAATTTACACCATAACATTACTGCCATTTTTCCTGCCGTGTATTTCGACCTTCAAATACGACGGGAATTTGCCAGTTAACCAAACTTGATTTGCACAGGTAATCACGCGGTTTCGAGTTCAATTTGGAATCAATTTCAGAAAAGCTGAAAGTGCAAATTAATTCCAAATTGAACGAGAAAAAACCCGTGAAAACACTTGCGCGAAGGATGTTTTGAACTCTCTTCTCAGTGTTTTCATGCGGAATGAGCTGAATTTCCGATGAATTCGAAAGATATATTTAATGCCAAAATTGTCAGAGAATTTGAGTCCTGATCGACAGAAAAAAGCAGTTTGACATCATTCATGATCAAGAAATCACAGCTAAAAACAGACTGGCTTCTCAGACAAAAAGCCAGTTCATAGCACATGTGAGTGACAATTATTCTAATACGTCAATGCAATTCTTCCCACCAGCTGACTTCACCAGAGCAATGCAGATCCGATGAATTCGAAAAGGTAATTTGAATGCCAAAATTGAGCCCGGGCCCCTAAAATTCCATCTCATCATTCCAGACATTTCGATTATTGTTTTCAAAAGACTAAAAACATGCAGACTCACCAGTCAATGTTGAGAGAATTTCAGTCCTGATCAACGGTCTTCCAATAAAATTCCTTCTCACTACTATGTCGACAGTGAATTTCAAGACCAAAAAAATGTTGTGAGGAACTGTCAGCTGGTAAGATAATTCTATTGAACTGCGATGAAGTTTAAAGTTAAAAGTACATGTCAGAGTCTCGTGGCTAGTCATTAATTCAAGTCATTAATTCAAGTTTCCTCAGACAACACGTCAATGCAATTTTTCCCACCAGCTGACTTCACCAGAGCAATGCAGATCCGATGAATTTCGAAAAGGTAATTTGAATGCCAAAATTGAGCCCGGGCCCCTAAAATTCCATCTCATCATTCCAGACATTTCGATTATTGTTTTCAAAAGACTAAAAACATGAGGACTCACCAGTCAATGTTGAGAGAATTTCAGTCCTGATCAACGGTCTTCCAATAAAATTCCTTCTCACTACTATGTTGACAGTGAATTTCAAGACCAAAAAAATGTTGTGAGGAACTGTCAGCTGGTAAGATAATTCTATTGAACTGCGATGAAGTTTAAAGTTAAAAGTACATGTCAGAGTCTCGTGGCTAGTCATTAATTCAAGTCATTAATTCAAGTTTCCTCAGACAACACGTCAATGCAATTTTTCCCACCAGCTGACTTCACCAGAGCAATGCAGATCCGATGAATTTCGAAAAGGTAATTTGAATGCCAAAATTGAGCCCGGGCCCCTAAAATTCCATCTCATCATTCCAGACATTTCGATTATTGTTTTCAAAAGACTAAAAACATGAGGACTCACCAGTCAATGTTGAGAGAATTTCAGTCCTGATCAACGGTCTTCCAATAAAATTCCTTCTCACTACTATTTCGACAAAAAAATGTTGTGAGGAACTGTCAGCTGGTAAGATAATTCTATTGAACTGCGATGAAGTTTAAAGTTAAAAGTACATGTCAGAGTCTAGTGGCTAGTCATCTGTGAGGGATTTGTGAATAGATCGCAAGCTGTTATTCAAACGATAAAGTCCCACTTTATTCCTGACAGGTGTCATTTCCACGGGTACGAGACAAGCGACATCTTCGATCCACTGTTCTCCATCTAATTCAAGTTTGAAATAGTTCTTGTAGGCTTTGTACCACAGCAGAGAAGCCTTACCATTTGCTAAGAAAGCATGGACCTGTCCAATCAAAATTTTGGGACTTCTCAGTGTGCTGTCTTCTTCAATCAGTCCTACAAATTGGGCCAGCTTTATGTTGGTAGTAGCTGGTGGCTGCACATGAGAAGTGTCAGTGGCTGTGGTTTCCATCACGCCTGGATTAGAGACAACGTCCTGGGCATATTCTCTTGCTACGCGAACAGCGCATTCTTTCCTTTCGTTGGCTGTTCGTCTATCGTATGTTTTCTCAGCCTGTTTCCTGGAATGACCTAAAGCAGAAGCCAGCGAAGCTTTGAGGGCATCTGAAGCGTCACTATTGAAAAAACAAAACACACCGCAATAAGCGTGGATGTTGCAGCTTGCATTTCTAGGAAATGTTTGTTCCATCATTTGTTTTTGACGCATCTGTCCTCTTACTGATGGTAGCTAAGTTCACTTTGACAATGTTGTGACGAAATTATCCGTCTATTACATTTGTATGAGCTACGCAGTTTTTCTCGTTCAATTTGAAGTTAATCTGCAGGAGTGAGTTTTTCAAAAGGGTGAGATTGCATGAGCCACTTAGGGTAATGCAAGTTCATTGCAAATTGAAAAAGACAAAGCATACGACTACTTAATAATGATATAAACATGCACGTGAAAACTTTCTCTTTTCTTTCAGCCAATAAGCGATAAACTCTAGTTCTGAAGCTTGTTGTGATGAAAATCTCCTAACCCTAAACAAAAGTGTACACTTTCTTCATGTTGGGCTTTCTACAAATAAAGAAGTCAACTATTCAATACTTACTCTCTGCCATAAGCCCAGGTCACAAATGAACTCCGAATCATGTTGATGGATACCACAGTCCCTGTCAGTTTCTGGAAAAGGTTCTTAATGTGGCTTGAAAAGGAGGAACTGCTAAACATTGCTCCATTTCTGTTCTGCAATGAAGCAAATAGAACCAAAGTTAGGGTGAATGTTGTTGTTTGTACATCTCAAGGAGAATGAGTGTAAGGACAATTCACCCCCAAGTGGGGTTAAGAAATACTGACATTCACCCCTGAATTTTGAAAGATTCATTCCTGTGGAATGAAGAATCGGGTAAATTCACCCGTCTAGACTGCCGAGAATGCTAATTTGAACTAAACCACCCCACAACTGAAAATGAAAATGAAACTCCGAGGCAATGTACCCCAACACAACCCAAAAAACATTCCTGCATCAAATTTGGCAGGGTGATTGGCCTTTATTACAAGTCCCCAACTTTTATTTTGAGGGTGAATGCGTGGTTTTTGGAGGTGACTTCAGGATTCTTGAAGATAAATCCCAGAAACTTGGCCACAGTTGCTCCAATAGCAGGGTTAGGGTTTAGATTTCTAGTAGAATCGGGGGTGAATTTGCCCTTTTAATCACACCTAATGGATTGACAGCAAGTTACTGCATTATAGCTTGAGACTACTTACCAGAAGCAAGATGTCGCCACTTTCTTTGCCAACCAATTGGGGACGGTGATTGTTCACAAAGTCGAGGAGTATTTTGCACAGCTCATGATCTGTCTATGGTCAGAAGAAAATGGTATGGATGAGTTTCCCTTTAAGTGCAACATCTTAGGAAGTATCGTGATATCATTAGAAAAATAATCACAGCATATGGGACTATGAAACAACTACTGGTTTATCCCAGAGAGAGAGAGAAAAAGAAACAAAAAACAACTGAATATTCGTACTAAATATCTGCTGCATTGTCTTACCTTCAGAGTAAGCTCCTGGCGGCCAAAGAACTTTGCAGTCTTATAGTTGTGGAAGTAAAGCGTGACCTCTTCTGATCCCTTCACCAAGAGGACATTCTTATCTTTGACCTGCGCAGGATGAAATTGTTGCCAGTTGGTTTGAATCTCTAGCGTGCGAACTTCGACGCCGCGGCCCGGCGGAATGAAAACATACATTGCCAAGATAACCAAGTCGCAGCATTCCCGGGCCTTATCTCTTTTGTTGACAGCCATCTCAAAGTAATCTCTCTGCACGCTGCACGCATTCACAATCTGTTCCCTGCAAAATGTTGCATAGTGATATTAGGCTGCAGTTATTCATACATGTAGGTTTCAGACATGGATACACAGAGGGTAGAGAGGACTACTCTATCCTCTTTTAAAATTAAATGACAAAGAAGTGAAACGTTTTTCAACAAAGTCTCAAGAGTTGGTTAATTTTCAATTCACTAAATTCTAATTACCCTCTGATGACAATCAGTAAGGTTTATACTGTTTACAATGTCAAAAATAGCTTTTAGTTAGAAACACGCACTTCCAAGTTTACAAAACATGTTTCGGATAATCAACATCCGTCGTCAGTTGCGAATACAGTTGCAGTGTCAAAAAATTACAACGAAAGTGTTAAATTGACATGGCCTCCTTAATTTTCAGTTGAAAGGACGCAGAGGTACTGTCAAGGATGGAAAAGGCATTCTCTCAGCACAAAGTTCTGCATGTTTTTGAGTCATAACTGTGCGAGTTCTTATGTGTGTTTCTACCTAAAAGTTATTTCATGTCTGTTGCCATTTGGCTTGGCCGTACGTTTTCGCAGGACAGGTGACACGTTAAAACTGCATGACAAGCTCTCCTGTCACCCAACACAAAGCAGTAAAATAATATTACTAGCGCTTACCAGTCAAGCCAACGGTTCAGAAGCGTCAGCTCTTCCTTAGTTTGAGGACGTTCGACATCGCCTTGACGCTGTAGAAGTGTTGCCTGTGTTCTTAGCTGCTTAATGACAGGGATGTCCTGGTAAACGGGTGCGCTCTCCCGGTGAAGGAATTTCGCAGGATACAGAAGCGAAGAGCAGTGGTTGGATATGGTGGCAGCTGACAAATTTCGTTGGTCCTGCAAAAGGAGAGAGAGAGAGAGAGAGAGAAAAAAAGCATTACACTGTTTATCAAGATTCAGGAAGTAGCCCTGAACAGTCAGTCGAAAACAATAACTAACAAGCTTTAATGGAAGAGGACGATTATGTTGGCACATCTTTTCTAATCGATAAATTTCAAAATAAATACTCAAAATAGCTTTGTCTAATTGCGATTTCTATTTCATCCATTTATTCATTTACCTACTTATTTACCTACTTATTTATTTATTTATTTATTTATTTGCTAGACGTGCATTTGTTTCATCTCTTTACTGGTATGTAACACTAACATTTGATTTACTCTTTAAACAGTCTTACTCGCTACCCGCCTAGATTAGCCTCAGCTATTTGCGGGTTAGCGTTGTTTTTGTAAAATTTTGTTGATTTAATAATAAACTTGAACTTGAACTTGAAACTTGAAAATAACTATCAAGTACAGCAAAGAAAAAGGCCACAGCAGCAAAGCCAAGGTCCAAGATTTGGATGAAAAATTACAGAGCTGTACCAAAAATTGCGAAAATGACCCGTCGAAAGAAAACCTTGAAGAACTGGAATGTTTACAAGCAACAAGTATTTCTTAAATTTAGAAAAATCAAATAAGAAAAAAAAGCTGTGTACGGAAAATTGTTACAGGTGACGGAACAATTACAGCTAATCCCATGTTGTGCAAATCGAAATTGTAACAATGCAATAAGATTGTTTGGATTATTTCCCTGAGTAACAATAGGTTCCGGGTCTAAGTCGATATCACCTGAAGTAAATAACTTTGCCCTTGAAGCACAATAGCTATGATTTCATTTCTTACACTTCATATTGAACAACATGTACAAGTTCATCATCAAAGACAACTGACACTTGAGCGGCCCTTTTATGTTTCGCAGTTCTTGTTTTGAAAACAAACACAATCAAGAGCAAAATACAACTTTCACCCTTTTGCACGAGTGATTCCAACTGGTTTACATATACACATATTTCTGGTTTTGAGATAAAATTTTTTCTAATGCTGATCACTGTCAGTGGTAAATAAGTTCAGAATTTTCTTCCACGGTAATCTCGATGGTAGAATTGGGCATTCCGCAAAGTTTGGAAAAGTCAATATCAATTGGTTTACCGTCGACATATTGATTTGTTTACATCTGAGCGAGTGACACATATTCTGCCCCCTAACAATTAGTCGTTTCTACGCTCCGCGTATCCACGACTAAAAAAAAATATTTTTGTTCAGTAAACATGCCTTAAACTGTTACAAGCTCAATTTTGTGGTCAAAAAAATGCAGGGCTCGACTCGTACACCGGGAAGTACGGTTTTAACAAGAATAACAATAGTTGTAAATATCACTTTTTAGAAGTGAAATTTTGACCTCACGTACTTGCAGGAAAACAAATTCTGCAGTCAATAAGATGAATTCACGCATCAGATACTGTAATCGATATACCCTGAAACACGACTGTGTCTGGCGTGCAAATTTCAGGCTGAAACGTTCGTTGAACTTTACAGTATGAACTGATTCCACAAATTTTTATAACGGAAACTGTGGTAGTTTCCGTTCAGAAAACACAATCTTTCTGAAGACTTTAGTCTCCTTTGAGCAGATGTTTACAAATGGATTTCAAAACTAGAAACATAAATGACACGTCACAACATGGCCGCTCAATTTCGGCCCAGTTCCCACGCAAACGTCAAAAAATTCATTACACGTCACCTTGAGAAAATCCAGATAAGATTCCAACAGAGACTGACGTAGGAAGACGTCGGGTTGCAGTATCACACCAGGGCGAGACCTCAAGAATCCAAGAAAGCCTAAGGGCATGAAAAGGGAAAATCAATTCGTTTGCACATCGTAAAATCGTTAAATTATTGAACAACACTGTGCGAGCGAAATAACTCAGACAATAAACTCACATAATATTCTTTCCTGGGTTTTCTGGTATGTCGATGTTGCCAAAGGTCTTGCTTGTCTTTCCAGCTGGACTGGACGAGTGAAGAAGGTTTTCAGTTCGCGCAGAAATGTCTGCATTTCCAGCGGCAATTGTCCAATGTCCAATGCATATGACTGTTTGCGAAGTTTGAATTCGGTCATGGGTACGACGCAGTTGCTTTCTTCTTCTGTTGATTCTTCTGGTTTTTCTTCTGTTGATTCTTCTGGATTTTCTGGTGATTCTTCTGGTTTTTCTGGTGATTCTTCTGCTGTCGTTTCTTCTGTGCACGTGGTTGCTCCTTCTTCGATCAGATCGTCGCAATCAACGTCTGTTTCTGTCTGCAACATGAAATTGCTCGTGCGTGGCCTCTTAGAAGGCGTTTGGAGCTGAATATCGGATTCATCTGAGCTCGACTCGTCTGAAGAAGTCAGCCGGTAGGAAACGATGGACTGCATGGCGCCGAGGGAAGAGGTGAAAAAGATCGAAGTTCACAGAGTTTTTCGTGGTCATTCGGTCAAAACAGAGATCCATTGACGAAATGGCTGACGGGAATTTTTTCATTCTCGTTCCCATATCCCTTTTTGAGGCCTCTAACCCAGGAGAGCTGGAAACTAGCAAAGGATCCAGCTCTTGTGGAGTGGGAAGAATTCAATTGTCAGCTCTCAGGCAATAATTCTAGCTTTTTTTTTGACCGAAACGTCGCTTTCTGTTATGTAAGGCGGGTATTTTAAGCTTTCGAGTGCAAATATTTTGAAGCCAATATTGTCCACTTTTCATGCATTTCTCACTTTACCAAACAAAGCTTTAAAGCGCGAAAAAGGTACCCTTTTTTCAGGTTGAAGCGATCTCTTTAAAAGCGCGGAAAAGGTACCTTATTCTGCGGTTAAAAATCTTTTTTTTTTCTTAAAAGGTACCTTTTTTAACTTTTCAACTAATCGACTCGCATTAACAAATAAGGTAACAATTTTGCATTTGTTCTATGAGAAATAAATGCAGAAAGTTTATTTTTCTGCTCTTTTCAATTAGCAGAGTTGATCTTTTTGTAAAAAAAGCAGAATTGCCGGAATCATTCTATGACTGACCGCTGCGTATTTTGTTAGTCCACAAGGGAAGTCATAGTGGACTCACAAAAAAAATTCTAATTAACTCTGGTTTCGTTCGATTTTTCTGAAATTTTAACACAATAAAGATGGATTGCTAAGAAACATATTTAGTCTTTGCCGATGTATAGTAGCTATTAACTCTAAAGAGATATATCGCTTCGAAGTCGGTGATTTGAAGTCGTTGGATTCGAACGAAGAGAATACTAAATACGCTAAAAAGGTGTTGAGTGAGGGCTATGGACTCAGTGAAAGGTTCCAGCAATTCTACTTTTCTAGAAAAAGATCAACTCTTCCACTTGAAAAGAGCAGAAA
The DNA here is from genome assembly GCA_964020085.1 of Micromussa lordhowensis. Classification (NCBI taxonomy): domain Eukaryota; kingdom Metazoa; phylum Cnidaria; class Anthozoa; order Scleractinia; family Lobophylliidae; genus Micromussa; species Micromussa lordhowensis. Next base: position 16,933 of record CAXHUQ010000227.1, read on the forward strand.
ATTTAACTTTCCGCATTAATTTTTAGCGATCTCTTTAAAAGCGCGGAAAAGGTACCTTATTCTGCGGTTAAAAACGTTCCTGGATGAAAAGCGGACAATATTGACGCTAAAATATTTTCATCCGAAAGCTTAAAATGCCCGCTTTTTTTTTCTTACCTTCGTACAGGTGACTAACAAGAAAACGTACAACAGAAGGTCCTAATACTGAAATGTTGAACAGCGATATTTAAACAAGTGCTCAGTTATAAGGTAAAGTTTCGCACTTGTGAAATGATGGTACACGTTCTGTCTGTGTGTCCTGTCCTTTGGATTGTTACTAGAAATCGCTCTGAATTCTTCTAAAGTATATAACTATGCGTTATATGACCGGTTTACAAAATTCAATTGGTAATTGTATCATAGAAAAAACGCGCTTCGAATAGTCATGTTTTGCTTATCATGGAATACGTCTAAGTGTCCTACTTTGAAACACGCGAGTAACTTTCCTTGTGAAATATTTAACTTAAGCACTTCATATTAGGCAGGCGATAACGATGAACAGTTCTAAACAAGTACTGGGAATTTTGTTGTCAAACTTTAAAAAATGAGGAAGATAGAGCATTCTGAAAATGTCTTATGAAAACTTGACGATATTTAGGGCATGCGCAGTACTTTATCAAAGACAGTGACAACTTCTGCGTATATTGAATAGGTAAATATCATGCACAGTTTTTCTGTTTCAAAGCATTTGTCAATTGCTCTACGATTTTCAAAGTTACGACTATCGTAAAATAAGAAGAAATGTATGAAAAAATTCGGTACATGCGCAGTAACGACAAATTCAACGTACGCGCCTCAAATTGTGCACACTGTAAACTTAGACAGAAACAAACAACTTGTGTAAATTTTGTAGTAAAACGTTAAAAACACATGAAAAGGCAGTATTTTGAAATTTTAAGACAATGTATTGGAAAATTACGATGTTTAGAGCATGCGCAGTAACTACCAATTGAACGTACGAACATGAAATTGTGCACACTGTAAACTTAGACACAGGCAAACAACTTGTATAAATTTTGTGGTTAAAAAGTAAAAACACACGAAAATATAATACTTTGAAATTTGAAGAGAATGTATGGGGAAATGTTTATTGAAAAATGCAGCACATGCGCAGTAATGACCAATTGAACGTACGAAAATGACATTATACACACTGTAAACTTCGACACAGACAAACAACTTGTATAAATTTTGTGGCTAAAAGGTAAAAAGACACGGAAATATAATACTTTGAAATTTTAAGACAATCGATGGGAAAGTGTTTGCGCGGGAACTGTTGTGTGCACATTCCACGTTCCGTTCTTATAGGATTTAAAATGCTTACAAGGGGGAACAAACTCTTAATTGTGCAAGGAATAAGTCTTACCCGTCCAAGGAGCGAATTTTCTGATTCAGAAGTGCAGCTTATGCGAAATAAATTGAAATCGAGTTCGGCAATTTCAAGTGTTCGCCGCGCGCGTGAATTTTGTAAAATGAGCATAGTTAACTCGAAGTGTAATATTTCCTCTAAAAAGCAGGTATACAACTATATTCTTCCGTATAAGCAAACCCTACAGAATCTAGTACACTGAAAATCTGAATTCTCTTTTCAAGTATACACTATAACTGTGTACTGAAATGTTGAACAGCCATATTTAAACAAGTGCTCAGTTATAAGGTGAAGTTTCGCACTTGTGAAATGATGGTACACGTTCTGTCTGTGTGTCCTGTCCTTTGGATTGTTACTAGAAATCGCTCTGAATTCTTCTAAAGTATATAACTATGCGTTATATGACCGGTTTACAAAATTCAATTGGTAATTGTATCATAGAAAAAACGCGCTTCGAATAGTCATGTTTTGCTTATCATGGAATACGGCTAAGTGTCCTACTTTGAAACACGCGAGTAACTTTCCTTGTGAAATATTTAACTTAAGCACTTCATATTAGGCAGGCGATAACGATGAACAGTTCTAAACAAGTACTGGGAATTTTGTTGTCAAACTTTAAAAAATGAGGAAACGCGGAAGCGCGGAAACGCGGAAACGCGGAAGCTCATAGACATAAATTCTCACCGGAGTGTACATTTTCGAAATCCGAGTAGATACATATACAGTCATACCTCTATCACACGTACACCGAAAGGACAGAGCGAGGTGTCCCTATTTGAGAGGTTTCTATTTTGCAGGTCATTATTATAATCACATCTCTTAAACGAAAATGGTGATCTATCATTTCAATTTTATTTTCCGAAACAGTGCTTGGTAGAGAACATTCAGGTAAATTTTCAAAAAAACTCATCGCTAAATTTTATTTCTCAGGAATCACCTTAAATGGCGCCGAGTGGATCCCTTAGGCAAAAGTTTTGACTAATTAACTCTGGTTTCGTTCGATTTTTCTGAAATTTTAACACAATAAAGATGGATTGCTAAGAAACATATTTAGTCTTTGCCGATGTATAGTAGCTATTAACTCTAAAGAGATATATCGCTTCGAAGTCGGTGATTTGAAGTCGTTGGATTCGAACGAAGAGAATACTAAATACGCTAAAAAGGTGTTGAGTGAGGGCTATGGACTCAGTGAAAGGTTCCAGCAATTCTACTTTTCTAGAAAAAGATCAACTCTTCCACTTGAAAAGAGCAGAAAATTTAACTTTCCGCATTAATTTTTAGCGATCTCTTTTAAGACAATCGATGGGAAAGTGTTTGCGCG
>CAXHUQ010000229.1:0-23928 GCA_964020085.1 Micromussa lordhowensis
GAAGAACTCCAACAGAAAGCATCAGAACTTTCTTCACTTCTCGGCAACGACGTGGAAAAAAACCCCGAAGGTACTGCATGTTTACCAAATCGTAGCGCTGGCCCTTCCGTCAGCCGTTCTTCATACATGCCCACTTTCAGAAGGCAGTTTTGTACAACTGAGTTCGAATATTTCCACTTTCCGTGGTAAAGGAAAAGGTAAAGATAAAGGAAAGAACGCTGTCCAAGGACCGTTTATGAGAGATGTAATCTTACTTCCTGGCCCTGATGTAACGAGTGTTCCAAGGCAAGCAAAGCGAGTGTGGTTGACGGAAAACGGTTTGGTAATTTCTGGTTTCCAATTGCAAAAGGAATGGTCTGCGTGTGTAGTTGAGGCGTCTCTCCGAGGAGCATTTGATGAAAAAATCCCACCACTGGTAGACTTCGAGATTCTCATGCCCGTTCACACAACTCTCGTCAAAGTTTCACATGTTTAGATGTCTGTTGTCTTAGTTGAAATTTTATAAACACAACAGAAGTTGGTTACAGCTTAGAAAAACTAAGAAATTATAATGGCAAAAAACACTGAATGTTTGTCATTTGTTTGAGCTCTTGGTGTCGCGTTATTGTTTTATAACATGTTCAGTTCTTGGAAAACTATTACCAGTATATTAAAATTACATTATTGTATGTGATTCATACTAATTTTAATTTCCGGATATTCTGATTATTACAACAAATAACAATATTGTTACATAATTACAAAAATGTGATCAAATGGAAAAGTTCCTTTTCTTGTTTTAAGTTAATAAAAACATAACTAACCCAATGTGGACCATGGACTTTACAACCCTTACAATACTGGTAGGTGGGAAAAGCTGGAATTATGGAATTCAGAATGGTTTTTGTCATTTATTTATTATATTTTTGTTTCTGTTAAACCTTTCATGCACATGATTAAATATGTGTGCCATCTTGAATATATATCTTTGAACATTGATATGAAGAAGTTTTCCAAAAATGTGAAAAAGAAAAATAAAGGAACATTTCTGAATTCCCAATTTTCAACTTTTCCAACTTCCCTTTTCTTGGCTTTATCTCAAGCACTTTCAACTTATCCAAAGTAACAGTCTGTGATAGAAAGGGATCTAGTGCATTCATGACCACTTTAATCCTGAAAGCTGCTTTCCTTTTACAATCTGGACAGGACAAACATGCACTACACTACAGTGGGGGAAGCAAATATCCACTTATAACTCAAAGGAAACTGCAGCAATTTCTAACATACATGTATGTGGCCAGGGCCAAATGAAAATCAAACTGAAAAAAAATCTTATCACTTCAATAGTGGAGCTGTTATCAGTGACAGATCTATAAGTACCCAAAGGAGGTGGAGGGGAGCAGGCCCTACTCTTACATTGTATATCCACTAATGGACAGATGACTGACAATAAGGTCAAGTACAATGCAATGGAGTAAACTAATCACATCTGATATTAATGCCAGAACAGTCAAACACATTAAAGTATTTAATCAAGTGATGGTGAAACAAATCCCAAGTGTTTTTCCTCACATTAACATTCATTTTGGTAAACAAAACAGTTTAACTAAGGCATGTTTTTTACTGATTTGACAACATCACAAACTCTGATGAAAAGGTCAATTCCAGAGTTGCCATCATCCTCTAAGGGATCTGGCACATGGGTCAATAGGACTGCCATTTCTTGTTCATTCAGTCGGACTTCGTTTTCAGGGACAATGACATCACCATCATCATCCACCTCTGATATACTTGATTCAAAGTCAATGCCATAAGCTTCTGGCTCGCAATCAAGCACTGCATCATCCATAGTGCATAAAGTTCCAGCATGCCACAGTGCCATCGGGGACTGGTATCCTGCAGTACGTATCCCATGGAAGTTCCACTGCTCTACAAATTGATCAAGTGATGCATTGATTCTTGGTTGGTAGATGTAATGTAGAGCAAATAGATCTAACTCAGAGTTTGAATCAAGCAAACATGAGTCTTCCAAGAAATGAAAGATATCCTTGTAAAATGCAATAACCACCCTGTTCATCTCCCTCCAAAGTCTCTCAATGCGGACATTATGTACGCTTCTTCCTGCTATGAAGCTACCCCGATTATCACCTCGATTCTCAACCATAAACCTTGCAACGTCAACATTTTCAACTCCATGGTCTCCTCTAACACATAGAGGAATCCCAAAATCATGGGTACCCTTAATGAAAAATTCTAAACCTGTACATGCTAAGTTGTTCGTTGCACATTTAAGGTAGACTATTGCCCTGCTATACCCATCTGTGCATCCGTGTATGACAAACCTCCAATTCACTAATTTGTGGTTTCCATCAATGTGCCAGAGGTGATTAGGAGCTTTTACATTGTACTTCCTCCTTTGAATTGCAGATCGCCTACGCAGTGCTCTACCAACAGGATCAATTTCACTTAGAATGCTTCTTATGCGGTGTCTTTGAACAAAAATACCACGAGCTTGCAGTCCACCACTCACATAGGACTCGCCAGCATAAGGTGTCTGGCTCAACATTCCTACAACAACAGTATAAAGTTCTTCATCAGTTATTTCCACAAAGCTTTCATGAAGGCCAAACTCTTGTCTGCGTCGGTACAAGGTACTCTCGCTTATCCTAAGCAAAGCTGCTATTCCTTTCCAATTCATCCCTGTTTCTCTAAGAGTTTCAATCTGTTCTTTAGTAATGCTAAACCTAGGCCTCCCTCCTGTACTGGCTTCTGAACTAGGAACCCAAGCTGATGATATTCTTTGATTTATTTCTCTCTGACTCATAGTGGCGTGGATTTTCTGCAACAAGCTTTGTGAAACCGAGACCAGGTCTTCCACGAGTTGCTTCAGTTCAACGCTGGCATTGTTCTGTATTGCCATTGCTATTGCATGAACAACTTGGAAATTATCCTCTAGTCTACTCTCGATATAGTCTAAAGGAATAGAATTACTTTCATCGTTGAGCGCTTTCTCCACCTCATCGAAGCAGTGCCTCATAGAGTCCAGAAACTCCTCTAAATCTTGACAGTCTAGGTTATGGGCGGTCGCCATTTTGATTGCTGAGAGTTTACTACTTCATGTAAGTTGTACTGTTGTATCCCTCGCGAATATGACCAATCGATATTCTCAATCCCATTATTCGATATTCTCGATCGCCAAATTCTCAACCACAGCGATCGTTATTCTCGATCCCCAATCTGTTTTCTCGGTCACCAATCGTGTTTTGGACCCTAGTGATCGTCATTCTCAATCACCAATCGTTAATCTCGACCATAGCGATCGTCATTCTCAATCACCAATCGTGATTCTCAACCATAGCGATCGTTATTCTCGATCACCAATCGATAATCTCAATCATCAATCGTAAATTCATACCACTTTTGAATGGTTTGGCCTCCCATAGCCATTCGCATGCATGAATGACCCCGAGAGCAAGCAAATCTACACGTGAACTAAATTATCTATGTACGTATTCATGGGGCTACGGACTAAACAAAACTTCTAATAAACCTGATAATTTTATGGTAATAGGTCGTAAGGTTTATAGGTTTAAGTATATGTTCAGTCCGTAGCCCCAAGAAAATACTTGCAGAATAATTTGTTTGCTCACGTGCAGATTTGCTTGCTCTCGGGGTCATTCATGCATGCGAATGGCCGTTGAAAAACCCGACAAATGTCTTCATTTAGGATTTGAATGAGTGCTTTGCCAATGTATTTAGTGTGCTAGCCGTACATATCGAAAGTACGGTAAAATGATAATATTTTACGAGTGAACTGCTGCAAGGTTTCAGGCTTTTTTTCAGGTAAATTTTGCATATGACTATGCTTCGTTTGGAAAATGGCTGTACCGCTTTGAAAGCTCAATCACCACTGACGAGTGGAGCCATACATATTAAGGGTTTTCCATATCCCGTAGGCAAGTTTACGAATACATCGCTTCCGCTAAGAATTTTCCTGTTGCGGATTGAGGTTTTGAACCCCAAAGGTCGAGCATACACCAGAAACGGCTTTAACTCTTGTGGCGTTAGCTCGCGATTTTCTTCGAACGCGCGACGTTTGGCAATAAAATTATTCAAATTATCCGCGGAGGGCGAATAAATTAAACACGGCAACCAATCAGAAGCACTACCAGGTTTTCTGGTAGTGACGTCACTGGATGACATTATCGCCCAGTGCCTTCAGAGTGCCTTCAGACGTCTCTCTCCCGAGACTTAGCGAGAGGAGGAGACGGCTGAAATTCAGGCTAATGTAAGACATCATGTAAATATTTCGCAACTACTTACATGAGGTAAAAACAACCGCCATTATGGCTGCGAAGCGGTCGAAGATTTTATGCTTCGTTCTTTCTCGTATCACTTGATGAATCAACTTCGTCAGCTGTAAAAATCAAAGAAGCTTTTGGAAAAAGAGTGGTATAAGGTATTTGGTTCGTAACGAATAACATCGATTCGCATTCCATCGAGTGGGAAATTATGATGTTTATAAACCTCAGGGTGTTGAGACTGCGCAGTACGGACTGAAAACATCTTAAAGGGGTTCTTATACCGTCAGATACAGATTTTCTCCAAAAAAAAAATCTTTCAAAACATGGAGATTCAACATCTCTGAGCATTTGCAAAACGTACTCTGAAACGATTTTCCTGTAATTACTCCTTGATTTATGTTTGCTATGTTGCTATGTTGATATGTTAACATAGCAACGGCTATAGCAACGGTTGTTTACAATCCAAAAGTACTCATAAAATGGATTCTATTCGGTACATTTTAATTATACTTGATAGGAAAGTTTTTGAGATGTGTAGTTATGCGAACATTCTGTGCCATCTTTTACGTCCCTTATGTTTGATTAATATTTCTATGACGGGTGCGTATTCGGGTATTCAATGGAACATTTATGTAAAACCTTTCGATATACCCCCTCCCCCCCTGTCTCTGCCCCATCCCCCACTCCCCGCCATTCACAGGGCTAACTTGGGCAATCGGGAACCCAAGTAAAACTTTAATACCTTACTTCTCAAAACGACCAAACAGACAGATCACCATAATTTCAAACACAATACCATTTTCAAGATTGTCTAGGTGTAAAATTTACAATTTATGAAATGGTTTTCCTGTTACTCAGTTAATATAGTTAATTTTAGTCACTATTAATAAACTTTTTCACAAGGAAAAACCTCTCAAAACACTGTTTTCGGAAGTTTGTCCCCTGAACAACTTCTTAATGGACAGGATGAACTTAATTCCATGCTTCTCGAACCATTGAATTGATTAGTATTTTATCGTGTTTATAATAAGTTATATTAGTTATATCATATGTAAATACGCAATTCAGCCTTCGGGCTGCAATGTATTGCTTATTAAACTATCTATCTATCTATCTATCTATCTATCTATCTATCTATCTATCTATCTAATAACACTACTTGTTAACACTTAGGAGCTACGATAGTTATTCATTAACTATTGTGGCACGTGACCTGAAGAAGCTTATTTTTTCAGTTAAGTCAGGGTGCGAAGCCCTTTAACGCGGTACCAAAACTGTCCCACAGAGTTTTTTTATATGTATAAAAAATATTTTTAAGGTATAAGACTCCCTTAAGAATACGCGCGAATCTAAAGAGTCACAACTGTGTTTACATACTCTCATCTAAACACACCTATCGACCAATGAGAGCGGGCGTAGTAAATCAGTTATTTTACAAAATAATATATATTGCTCGATAACAAAAAAAAAAACTTACACTTGATCATGAGTTCTCTACTAGTCGTTCAAAACTAATTTATCTAAATCCTCTTCACAGACACTTTAAAAATGCAAAGAGGCGGCCGCGAGTTTGTTAACAAGGGAATACTAAGGGGCCTCTCACTATCTACATCGTAATAGATAGTGAGTAGCGTAGCAAATCAGCTAACGGCATTCGTGATAGAACGCTTATAAATTTATACTAACACTGAAAACACGCACGGCAAAACATGGAGTCTATTTGTTAACTAGAAAACGATGAGAGAGCCAATCAGATAGGCATTTTCAATGAAACACTACCTGCGCAGCTTTTCACTATGCGTACTGTAGCTGTTAACAAAAAACCTTAAATACCAATTTCGTTGCATAACTGGCGTTTGTGAGCTTGCTTTGGATAGGTTTCCCAAATTTATCACAAAAGGACTCATCTTTTGAAAAATTTGGTCACGTGATTAACCCACTGACTGCCGGAGCTTTCAGCCAAAAACGCATTTTTTGGACATTTTGGACATTTTCAGTCTGGACATTTCTACTGTAACGGGTGGTTTTGTCACGTGGCTTGTCAGCTATACCACCTAACAAGCTAACTATTGGTAATAAATAAATAAACCTGCGTTACAAGGAGGCCATGTGAATAACTGAAAACTGTAGAGTCGTTTAGAGATTTTGATTGTTTTACCTTTTTTAAGTGAGTAATTCCATAACGCTGCCCCGCTATCGCTAAAACTCTGTTCACATTTGTATTACTGCACTGTCAAGAGATCGTTTTCACGTGACGTCATCAAATCTAATAAGCCACAAAAGTTTTTATCCCCATCAGGCCTAATGGTAAATGCTTGCTTATTCATTTCAGATAACCAGTCGACTAGATAGCCAAAGTAAGTTCCAGTTTCCGGCCACCATATTTGTGTAACGCGGAGGTACACGGACATGACGGCTACTGGGCTCTGTAAATTTGCGCAAAATATTTCGACGAATATCGGAATTTTGGGAAAACGCAGAGACCTAAACCTTCGAGAGGTGTCTTCTTTACTTATCTCCTATACCATTACAATTTCTTGACTTTATCAATAGTTTCTATCTTTTTGGTATCTTAGGAAAGTCAACTTGATAATAATAATAATAATAATAATAATAATAATAATAATAATAATAATAATAATAATAATAATAATGATTTATTACTTATAGTGCGCCTGTTACATTGGGAGATACTCACAGGCGCATTACAAAGAAAAATTACAAAATCAAGAGAAACTTAATGTACCTTAATTACAAGTACCTTAATTACAAGTTGATTTGAATGTACCTTGACGAAAGCGTGTTCAACCAAGGGTATGGGTTTTTTTTTTCCAATGGAGGATTTTGGGCGAGATTGTTATACATGAGTTGTTATCGACGGACGTGTGACTGCTGGTTCGTGCGTGACACAAAACGTAAAACAGATCATGTTGTTGTGTTACAAGCAGGAACATCAGCGGTCACTTGTCCAGCGGTAGCACTTCCTGTTACTCTTATTCTTCTTTCGCTTTTGACAAGGGAAGTGCTCGAAACATTCCTGTATCGAATAAAACTGCAAAGACCAAGAAAAACAACGATGGCTGTTGTTGAAGAAACCTGGCAGACGAAACGATCGACTATTTTGGAGAGGACCACATTTATCTTTAACAACGAGTTACTGAGCGATGTGAAATTCGTTGTTCCAGTGTGGACTGGCGAAAGTGAAAGCAAGAAGGTGATCCCAGCTCACAAGTTTGTGCTTGCAATCAGCAGTCCTGTGTTCTATGCCATGTTCTATGGTCAAATGGCGGAGACTACAGACTCAATTGAACTGCCTGACTGTGACTACAAGAGTCTGTTGGAGTTGTTTCGTTTCATGTACACCGACAAAGCGAATTTGAGCGGAAGTAATGTGATGCAAGTGCTCTACTTGGCGAACAAGTACATGGTGCCTTCACTCGCTAAGAAATGTAGCGAATATCTGCGGGACGATTTGGAAGCATCCAACGTGTTTTGCATTCTGCCTCACGCTCAGAAATTTGAAGATAAGGATCTGGAAGATCGATGCTGGGAAGTGATCGAGAAGCAGACACAAGGAGCTGTGACGTCAGATGAATTTGTTACAGTTGAGCGATCTGTAGTAGAGTCAGTTGTGAAGAGAGACAAGTTGAACGTGAAGGAAGTGGAACTGTTTAAAGCTGTTGATCGCTGGGCCACAAAACAAAGTGAGAGGCAAGGCATGACTCCGGAAGGCGATGTGAAGAGAAGAATTCTGGGAGAAGAAATCGTGAAAGAGATAAGGTTTCCATTGATGTCTCAGAAGGAGTTTGCCTCTGTTGTATTTGATTCTTACATTCTATCTTTTCAAGAGGTTGGTGACATGATGAAATATTACAGTGATGTTTTATTTTCATCTTTACCATACAAGCAAACTCCAAGGATAGCATCTACGCTTATTCGTCGATGTTCCAGATTTAAAAAGTTTTTTTCCAAAAATGCTTCTGGAGGAGGGTGGAATTACAGCAGTTCTACAGCTGACCGTGTTCACTTCACTGTTAACAAGCCTGCTATGTTGCATGGAGTTCAGCATTTTGGCTCAAAAGGTGGAGAGTACACGGTTTCTACTGAAGTTAAAGATTCTACAAGTGGCTCTATTCCGGTAAAGAAGTCAGGATCCTACCTCTCAGTAAAAGCCGAGACAGAGTCTTACTACTGCTTTGATGTAGAATTTGATAACCCAGTACCTTTGGTGGAAAATAAGGAATACGAGTTAGTGTCATGTATTAATGGGCCAGGTTCGTGGTTTGGAGAAGGAGAAAATACTGTGGACTGTCAAGGAGTGCAATTCACTTTCCGTTCTGCGGGCAGTGGAAGAAACGGGACAACTGACATAAGAGGCCAGTTTCCCGCTTTTCTTATCAGCTAAAGCGTTTTTTTATAGGTGTTAGAATGTAGCCTGGTCTATATGTTATACATTTGTTAATAGTTTTATTTTCAGGAAATCTGTATTTGAAAACTACTGGACGTAAGAACTTCGTTCGCAGGGTTTGTCTTCTTTCCAATCCTGAGGGTAATAAGAGGGGGAGCGGGTGTTCGTCTAGATCACGTTTCACGGAAAATAGGTCTTTTACAAATCACGGGATATAAGACACTCTACGAATCACGAAAAAAAGAGAACTTTTTCACCAAAGCCAACAAAATTTATGAGATTTTGAAAGTTTAATGTCCAGTGAACAGCCTCGCTCAGCAACTTCGCCATTTCTCTGTTTCACAAGAGGCAAAAGGAAAACTACGTTTCAGTGAAGACCAATGCAGAAGGATCGAACGGATTTCCTTTTTTTGTTCAATGTTTATTACGTAATTACCGGTGTCAAAAAAGATAGAAAACATAATAAGGGCTCAAGACGAATGAACGTCTATTTCTGATTTTACAGGAAGTTATTTTGAGATATAGCTCACGGCTGGTTACTACTGAACAAAATCACAATTCACGAGAAGAACAACCAGCCATCTCACGGGGAAAGAATAAGGCGAAACACGAAAATATGCTTTACTTCCCTCTCTGGCACGAGGTTTGCGCCCGAAATCCTGATTTATTTACAATAACGAGAAAGGTTTTGTATGTAACACTGTGCGTGTAGCAGAATACGACCTAAAATTTGAGATGCTAGAAAGAAGGAAGCACAAAAGAATGCCATCAGTGCAAGGCGAGGCCTTGTAAATTAGTTTATAACGCGCAAATGCTCTACAACTGAAGTAAACTGCGAATCCGCCGGTCGAAGAAAGCCAACTGCAAGCCCTTCTTATGACGTTTTAATTTACACGTGCATCGAATTGACCGCATTTTTCAACAGGGAAAAGGGCGTGGGTGGGCAGTGAAAGTAAAAGCAGCTTGTCAATTAGTGGAGTCCTAGAATAAATAAACTAACGTAGTGAACGCTTGTTTGTATGTTGGTTAGACCTCTCAAACACTCATTGAAGACATTGACTTACCCTTGTATAGTCCCAGGATAGTCTAAACTTACACAAAAGCATTAGTGTGTACAGCAGTAAGGTCAGCTATTTATCTCGGGCCGAAATTGTGAAAGTGCCTGGAAAGGGTATGATCGCGCGGGAAGGTTGCACTGTTGACCGGTTTAGTTCGCGTCTCTCGGAAAAGAGGTGGTCGATTGAGTAAATCGTCCCTTGAGTCTCGCGCAAAATTACTTAAATCTGCTGGAGTGAAGTATTCACTACCCCTGTTGACTATAATAGCTTTTTCAAATTCATAGCAAATGTCCTAATACTTAGAATGGAGAGTTAATTGTAATCAACCCCTATAACAGGGTGGGGGGTTAGTGCGGGGAAAGACGGAATAGGATGGGAAGGGAGAATTCAGGGGGACAGGGATACATGGACTGTGTAAGGAGATTTAAAAATCGGTGTATATTTCGTCATTACAGTAGCCAATATCAACTCGATACTATTTCAAAGTTTGTTTCAACTTCCTAAATTTCTTCCAGGCAATCGTATCCTAAAAATATCTTTACGACTTTATTGGGTCAACTCGGGTGGAGGGGAACGTTGTTGTTCCTAGGCAGCCTGCAGTCGCAAGAAACATGATCAGTTTAGTGGCATCCTTTCCTTTATCTAGATTTTACGTCCACTTGAAAACTTCTCCATTGCAAACCTCTATCCTGTTAAGTCCTCAGTGATCTTCCGCCTGTTGTTGTATAAAATTGAAATCGTTAGAAACCACCTCAGTCACGGCAGAGCGTTGAATGCATTCGCAAATTCACAAAAAGATTAAAATGTTTATTCTCTTAACAACCCAACTTAAAAATGAATTATAACTGGTAACTGAGATAGCAACAGAAACTCGAAAACTAGAATTTTCAATTGCAAAAAAAAAAAAAGAATTAAAAAAGAATCTATTCGTTACAAAAAATGGCGAAACATGTTGTCGAAATTTTTGTTTTCTCAGTAGCTAAGTGGCAGGTACATAGTTAAATATACAGTTGTAAATACAGATATGTAAGTATCTGTACAAGTCTTTATATGTTTTTTTTTATTATCAACCATACCCTTAATTAGATCTAGCTGACTGTGAATGTAATGTAATGTAAATTTGTAATTAGTGTTAGTGGGTAGCGTAAGCGTTAGTGTAATTAACTATGTAATTGTTTATACCGCTCTTGTAATGTGTTTTAAGCAAAAATAAAATGTTCAGGTATATAGTTAAAAAAAAAGATAACTGAGATACTACGCGCGCTCTCATTGGTCGATAGGTGTGATTAGATGAGAGTATGTAACTCAGTAGTGTGACGTCATTTTAGATTCGCGCGTATTCTTCCGAAATAGGTCACAAAAGCAATAGAGTACTTTTTCCGTGTTTACATAGCCTCATCTCAGGGGATTGGGAGAATTCTCAAAAAAACTGAAAACCCTCGGCTGCCTCTCGGGTTTGCACAACTGCTCCGAAGCCCCCTCTTGTCGAGTTTATGGACCTCGACTGCGTCTGGGTCCTTAAACACGAATGAAAAGAACTTGGCCAGTATCCAGTTATCTGGTCAATAACTCATATATCAAAGCGGACTAATTTTGTGGTAGGAGGGATCTGTGAATGTGGAGGGTGGGAAAGCATAAGATATGATATGAAAAAAGAAAATATTCAAACAGAAACTAATCGAAACTCATTAGGACAAGAGTAAACAACATACGTAGGAGCAGTAACGTGATGTGAAGTAGCGCCTTTTGTCATGGAAATGTAAGCATCTTACTGCGCCTGCGTATGTCGACTTATGCATATGCGTATGCGCTAGTAAAAATCAGCCTCGACCGTCTGATTCTCCCTCCCAGGTCCTTAGCGATATCGTGTTCAATATGCTTGGTTCAGTGCCGAGCTAGGGGTGTGAAAGACAAACTCTCTCTGTTCACAGTTCAATCGTTACTGTACAGCGCACGAAAATTGAAAGGAGGACGATATATCGAACCCCTTTATAACAACGGTTCTCAGTAAACCGAACGATATTGCTTCGGCGCGACCAAAGTTATGGTAAAATGAATGAAACTGAACTCTGATATAAGGGACTTGGTTTTTAAAGGAACTTGATTTACATTTGGTGCCTGTATCGCCCATAACCGGCCATGACGAGCGTTGGCATTTGTTCCACTTCTGAGTCATCTCCTTTGACCAAAGTTGGCACACTTATACTCAAGTTCTGCAGGAGGTGAAGATCGTTTCAATCCAGATCAGAGTGATTGGGTCAACTGAGCGTGAAATATGCACGAATATGCTGAGAAATTTGAGGAGGAAAATTTCCGTCAGAACTGAGAACAAGAAATCATCATCGAGACGATAGTGTAGCCTGTTCTTGGTCAGTGGGCAGGCGACGAGCGGGGTCTGGGAGGGAACGGATCCCGCTCGTCGCCCGCCCACTTTTTCGGGAACTATTGAACTGGAAGCAAGCCCAGTAGAAGGTCGACCACTGCGGCAAAAATGAAAGGTAAGAAAAGGAAAACAAGAAAGGGCAAAAAAAAAAACAAACAATAAAACCGGTAAGCCTAATTATAAAGTTGTAGGTCAAAATTTTGACTTGTGCGCATGCCCGAGAAAACTGAACGTCATAAAACGCGATGCTAGCGAAAAGAAAACCAGGCTTTTATGTTGAAAATGCCTTTGTGAGTAGAGTGGAGCTAATTTGGCGTCATATCCGTGCTGAAAATGTTAAAAATGTCTAAAAATGCGTTTGTGTCAGAAAGCTCCAGGTGTCAAGGGGTTAACTTTATCGATGAAATGTCACCACGCGACTGACCATTGTACTCATCCTCCATTGAGGCATTAAGCCTGGTTTTCATATGTCGGGAAAATCCCAGACGATCGGGGATTTTACTTGTTGCCGACCATCCCAGATTTTGCCGATATATCGGATATTCGCAAGAGGTCTGTCCCAGATTTTCCCGATTACGAATTGGCGGAAAATGAAAAGTGTTTATTTGTGATAGGGGGACTGGAGCCCAACGATTTCGGGGATTGGAAATGAGCGAAATCCATCGCCGACGGAATCCGACCTCCCCGACCGTCCAAATTTGAGTTTTCATTTGTCGGGAATGATCGCCGACCATCGCAGAAATCTGGGACGCGTCGGGAAAATAAAAACGTTCCCGATTCTCCAGATTTGTCCCCGTTCATCCCAGACGATCGGGGATATCTACGATTTCGAGTTTTCATTAGTCGGCAAAATCTGGGACGGTCGGGATACTGTAAAATCCCAGACGGTCTGGGATTTTCCCGACATATGAAAACCAGGCTTTAGCCGCTCTCAAGTGGCTGCCTCTAGAGAAAAGGCGATTTCAAAGAAGGTGTGTACACGTGTACAAATGCATCAGTGGCCTAATTAATCACGATATGGACTTGATTAGACAAGACGTAGGCATAATACGCGTAACAAAGGTAATTTTAGATTATCACAAAAGAAATCAAAAGAAATTGGGGGATGCAAAGAACACAATACCATGCCGTTTCCGATTTTAACTCCCTCAGTCAGACGATCAAAGACTCAAATAATGTAAATAGTTTTAAACGTAATGTTTTTAAGTTTTTAATATAGCTACTTACGTTTAATTTTTACTTATACTGATTTTTAAATTTTTGTGCATTTTTTGTATCTTCTTAATCTGTTTGTAATTTTATAGCTTTATTGTTTTTACAATTTATATTTTGTCTCGAGGTCCTTTTTGAAAACCATATCTTTTATGAAAAAGTTTCCTCAATAAAGATTATTATTATTATTATTATTATTATTATTATTATTATTATTATTATTATTATTATTAGGCGAAGACTATGCAAAGACATTGACGTGGATAAGAGGAAAAGTTTCCTTCTCTATCTTAAGATCAGCGCTTCTCTGCCTCAGAGGCTCCAGATCAAATAGGAGAAGAACAAATGTCAAAGACATTGATGTAGAGGTTGAACTTGCTAGATCTCATGCGCGCTAAATGACTTCTTAATTCTTTTTTTTTTTCTTCTAATGGTTAGTTTATATTTTATAATAAATGTATAAGAATAGAGAAACTTATAATATTGCCCGATTTAATAATTTGCTATTCTTACTGTTTTTAATAATTTATAATGATGATAATAATAATAATATTAATAATTACTCAAATGTTCTTTTAGCCTTTTAAATTTTGTAAGCAATTATTATTATTATTATTATTATTATTATTATTATTATTATTATTATTATTATTATTATTATTATTATTATTATTATTATTAAGGCGGGGGTAAACGTGAAGGCTGTTTTGAGGTTGGTTTACACGGCCTTTCTGCCAATATCTCAGTCACGTTTCAAGCGACACTAAATCTCTCTGCTTATCTCAGTAACCACTGTTTGGCGGTTTTGTGTAAATTTTTGGGTGATTTTTGGGCATTTTTGGAAAGAGATATTTTTTCTCAAAGGATAGGTTAAATTGAGGAAAATATGAAATGTTGAAGATTTGATGGATTTGGAAAATTGAAATTTGAAGTGAAGAATTAGTAGACGGATAGCTTTGCACGGAAAACAGTGCTGTATTGTAATTTTCTGTCAATGAGAACGTGTGCTTTAGGCTTTGATGTTTCCGTCGACGGGATAAACAATTATTATTATTATTTTTTTATACACGATAATAAGGGACCTTAGATTTGAGTGCGTCAGTGACTGCAACTTTTCAATTCTAGTTTGCAAGCTTCACATTATCACGTCACATACCGATCTCATCCCATGAGCTACCCTCAAACCCACATGAAGAGCAAGGGCTCTGGAAACGTCACGAAATTCGAAATCCGCACTCGTACTCAATCTTGTACTAAATTAAAGATCCCTAAATTAAAGATCAAAACAAGTAATGCGAAAAACAGGTACACTGAACACTATGGCTTTGTTCGCATTCCTCACACCAGAATTCAGTCCTCCTCTGTCTGCTCAGTTTACTTGCCACAGAGAATAGCAGAACGGGCTAAATAAACTCAATCGACTCGTAGGTAATAGACGACTTACTAAATGTACACCGGGGATTCAAAACATTGCAAATATATACGATTTGTTTACGATTCTCTAGGAGGTAGCGTTTTCATTCACAAAATCGGTGGGTTCGACAGGCGAAAATCTGTGCCGCTGCGATTTGCCCAAATTGGGTCGACTTATCAGACTAGAGTTATTAGAAAGTGAACCGCATCCTCAATTCAAATCAGTTGATTCGCTTCCCGATTTATAAGATTTAAACGTTCAAGGCAAAACACTTAACTGATTATTCTTACGTTTTGCAATTTCTTTTTAGGTACATGGTGTCCTCTTCTGGTACCAAGATTAAAAAAGTTATTATTATTAGTCTGGTTTTAGGCAAAGAAAAACTCGTGAAAAGCAAAAGCCTATTCGTAAAACAGGAATATAACACAAAAAAATGTCTGCAATGTACTTTAATGACAAATTAAAATTCCATTCCCTCGGCATCAAGTAACGGACTCACGTATTAAACAACTTGTTACGCAAGGAAGGAATCACGTAATTTTCAAAATAAACAGTCCAATTTAACGGCGTAAAAAATAAATATAAACAAAAAAAGGAAATAACAAATAAATCCTGCAATAGAGGCCAAAGAGCCAAAATAACAGTTCAAACGAAATAGGAATCTAGGGCATAATGATAAAGATTCATCACTCAAGTTAATTTCACGCAACTTCGCGCGCGCACGTGGCAAACAATTCATAGAGACAAGAGTTATTACAGTGAAACCTCGATTTAACGATCCTATTTACAACGAAGTCCTCGTTATAACGAACGATATTCCTTGCCCCAGCAATAGTAAAATATATGGAAAAGAACCTCGATACTACGAAACCTCGTTACAGCGAACATATTTTGCCAGTCCTGAGTTGGCCCTTCGCTATATCGAGGTTCCACTGAAAGACGCACTCGAGTTTAAATTGATCATTGCCGGTAGGTATAAATTTTACGTTGAGCGACTAGTCTGCTCGATGGTTATACGCTCGGGATTGGAGCTCTCGGGGGGTTTCGGGAGGGCATTGCTCTGCAGGCGAAAAAAAGGCAATTGTTTTTAAAAACAAAACCCAGTGAGACGGAAAAGAATCTCTCGCTTCTACGTAATTGCGGTTTGCACTAATTACGTAAGCGTTCTGCCTGACGTTCTCAAGATATCGTCAACATTTATCAAGTTGAGCAATATTGAGGTAAACCTCTTAGTAAACTCGTGTTTTTAGGTTTTTAGGAACAACTGGCTGGAAACGGAGAACTCATTTGCACGTAAAACTTGTTTATGAATTGTCGTGTTCTGCTGTTATTTTCCCCGTTACTTTTCTTATTCAAAAATTTGGGTGTCTAGAAAATAGCATATCAGTTATTCACAAGAAAATGCCGCTTGAAAAGTCGGTTCTTCAGACTTTACGTCTGCCAACAATGCCAAGTACACTGGGCTTATCTGTCCACCCGGTCCGATACCAGATTTATTTGAGGGCTGAGGTGAATAAAACTGAAAGTTTAGAAAAAAGTTTAACGAAATTGAGAAATTTTCAAATCGTTCTCATCATAACCATGTTTTAATGCTACATACTGATCTTTTTTAGCATAAATTAAAGCAAAAGACTGTCAAATGTATGCATTCAAAAGGCTTCTGTCGCTTAGCAACTGTCAAATACCGTGCAGCACAAATTGATGTAAATTACCACTGCCTGAGTCCAGCAGTAGGCCTAGTTGTGTTGGTTACGATGGAGCTGAAATCAAGACTTCTGGAAATCACATTCTGGGCTCCTCAAGGCTTGTGTTAATAGACAAAAGTATTCTTCGACAGGATCATGCCGACGGCGGAGTGTACAAACAAGTGGAAAATACTGCCATCCCAGTTGACAAACTGCATTTACCTAATTTCTTGCCTGTGATAATTTGCACGAGGCTACAGTCTTTGCACACGCAGTTCTAATTTAGATTTCCGTTGGATAAATTTGTTTTATAAACTGTAGATTTCAACAGTGATAAGTACGTACAGTATTTTATAACTCGTACTAAACTGCTTTGTTTAGTTTGGGCGATATTTCGATACTCTTCTGGACACAGTTAGATCAGAGACTACAGCAAAATTCGTTTTCCACGCTATGGCCGTCGATAACTGCTCCGAGGGGACGCTGCTGTTGCCATTTCTGGACGAATCTGGTTGGAATCAAGGATTAAGAACGTTTATCTACTTGATAGCACTTTTATGGTGTTTCATGGGAATTGCCATCGTCGCCGACGTTTTCATGTGCGCTATCGAAACGATTACGAGTAAAACGAAAGAGGTAAAGGTGGCGAAACAAAATGATCCTACTGAAGTGGAAGTTGTAGAAATTCGTGTTTGGAATGACACTGTCGCTAACTTGACATTAATGGCCCTGGGTTCGTCAGCGCCGGAAATTTTACTGGCGATCATTGAGATCGTTTTACTAAATAAGTTCGAAGCTGGTGCTCTCGGACCCAGCACGATTGTCGGTTCGGCGGCGTTCAATCTTCTTGTGATCACTGGAGTTTGTGTTATGAGTATTCCAATGCACGAACAGCGCCGAATCAAGGCGATCAAGGTGTTTGGGGTGACCGCTTCGTTCTCAATGTTGGCCTACATATGGCTTTACATAGCCTTAAGCGTGAGCTCTAAGAACGTGATCGAATTGTGGGAGGCAATTTTAACGTTCCTACTGTTCCCAATTTTGGTTGTTATCGCTTACATGGCCGACAAGGAGTACTGCTGCCCTGGGAAAGTTTCCCCTCGAGATGCTGGAGTCCTCGAGCTCGGTATGTACCGCTTAAATATAACAACAACGTTGCCCATGTTATTTTGAGTGAATTGAGTTTCAGGAAAGCGCTAAATATAGACTGAAATGTTGACCTTACAACTTTTACGTGATAACAGTTCACAAAATGTTGCCCGTTAGTACCTAAAAGTGGTCATTGAGACTTTATTTTTGTCAAGTTTGAGAACAAAATAAAAGATTACCTCGCTCAATGTTTTGACTCGCCTCGAGAAATTTGTTGCTAAGTGTTCAAGTGAGAAATACACCGGTTGCTGTGTTACTGAAAACAATTATCATTCCCGTCGAATTTCGGACGTATCCTTCAATAAAACGACGTGAATTACCTAAAAAGTTTTACGTCTTAAACAATTAGTGAGCTTCTACTCAAAGGCTTGGAAGAGAAAACACGAGAAATTGCTAGAAATCTGTAATATTGGTTGCTAGCACGACTACGCAAAAAGAAATTGTTCAGCTGTCGTCTTGCGGGAAATAATTATCAAATGCTATCATTAACATATTAGAATATTGGTGGATTACAGACCACTAATTCTTACAATCGAACGCTAAAATAAAAGTATCTCCTGCGATCGGAAAATAAAAGATCCGTGCATATACTTTGGTTCAATTTAATTTCGAGGAAGGAGGTTCGCTGCGACACGATTGTTCCAGATTATCAACAATGCGATGCATATGTCAATACTGTAACGATTCGAAACGTTGCTCTCAATACATAGTCCGTCAAGTTGAGATATTAAATCTACTCTAGATACATAGCAACAAGCAGGTGGATGGTGCAAACATTATTGTGTGGAACGTTTATTGCATGTTATCAACTATGGGTTTTGTGGAAAACAATTAAGCCGTCATGATATATATAAATGAGGTGTTGCAGAAAGTTTACATGATACACTTTAGTTAAGGTGACAGGAACTTAAGATTCTTAAATTTAACATTCTTATTTAGTATATTTCAACTGAAAAATAACAGACATTAACAAATTGTCAATTAACAATGTCAAGTTAACAGTTTCAATATTGGTGTAATCCATCACGCCTCCTCTATTAAATATGTCACCAATTCATTTGCATGTTAATTACTTCTGAGCCTGAGTTTGATTATATAACTGCTTCGGCAGGTGCCTGCATACAGTTATTTTGCAGTGCCAATCTTGGAACTTGCAGTTTTGTTATAGAGCTTGTTATTTGGCTGGATTTTAAGCCTAGAGCAATTTATTTGAAGGGAAAAATTCTTGCTCAAGCAAATACATGTATTAATCATAACTTCATTAAAGAGCTTATGTCTGGAAGATTTGACTTGACAAAGTTTCAATTTTGCAAGGCAGTAGGTTATCTTCTACATGTTAAATATTTTCATGTATTGAACTGCTTGCTAATTAAAGGTGTAGAACTAAGAACAAGTTTTTAAAACCAAGCGTCAGAGAAAATAATAATAATATAATAATACAAAATCCAACTGTTTTTTTAAAACAACGAGATAACAGGACATAGACTTAAAAGATTGCGGAGAAATATTAATTACTGTCATCCCTAATTAATGGTGCACAGAGCTCTAATGATTGATATTGATCTACAACTTTTGTTTTGACGTTTTAAAGCAATCTTTAAATCTTAGACATTTATTTGCATTAAAAAAGAACAAAATTACTGCAGTGGCCTCCATGTGAAATCGAAACTATGTGTAGCCAAAATACAGTTCAGTTCTTGTAACTAGAAAGTACCGGTAAGGAGAATCTATTCAAATTCTGAGATGAATGTGGGTATCGCAGTTAATTATTATTTCATTCATGGATTTGGAAGAAAAAGTTTTAATTATTGATAACTGAAAAAATTAAATTGTCGGCTGGAAAGATTGCCTTGGTGAGGTCCTTAACATATTGTTTATAAAAAAAATTTAGTTACAAATTGAAAAAGCATTTTTCAAATTAGCAATTGTATTTTTACAGTGACTGTAAAAAGAGTTAGAGAAAGATTTCTTAAAGCTTTTAAATATGAGTTTTTTTACAGTTGAACGCTGCTAATTTAAACTCGGTCATTTTGAACTCCCTGTTATTCCAAACTCAAAACCATTCATCACTTGGATTAATGCCCTCCAGTCATTCACTGTTGGCTATTTTGAAATCCCGCTATTTCAAACTATTTTTCATTTTCCCTGAGAGTTCCAAATAGCAGGGTTCCAACTGTATTTTACCTTGCAAATTTTTAAGTCAGACTGGTTTTATTAATTTATTTGTGCAACAATTAAACAAGATTATACTTTTATTCATTATAAATGTCGACATCAAGAATATTGTTAAAAAGCCTATAGTTCCCAGTAAGGATGGCTGCAGACAGAAGGCCCAGAGCTGGACATGAGGGAGGAGATCAGAGGGCAAAGAATGTTTGGGTCCCCACCAAAATTTAAAGCTTGATTGAACCAGAAAATGTTTGTACACCCCACCCTATAATGTAAAAGAGGTCTAGATCTATGTCTAGAAAAATCCACCACACAGATTAATGAAATGCGATTAATACTGATATGTAAGCTTAACTGAAAATGGCACAGTTCCGAATGAGAAGGGCATGATCTACTGTGTCCGTACCATTTTGCACAGTCATGAAACAAAATTAGCAGTTATTGTTATAAATAATTTGCAATTCCTCAACTGATGCCTCTAAGTCTGCATGTATTTTCACCTGTTATCTCACTTTGCATTCATTATTCTTCAAAACAAAAGATCTGAACTTGTAGAAAAATCCAGGCATGCGAACAAGTTTTATGCAGCCAATCAGAAACAGGATTACTCCACCCAATCTCCGTGAGCTAGTTTAATTTTGTTTCCACCACCGCTAAGGGCACAGTCTGATGATTGCTTCAAGTATGAAACTCGAATAATAATTAACTGTAGCTTGTATCTTAATTTGTAATGATAGGATATGTAGATTTCCACTTGACAAATTGTTTTCTTTGCTCTACATTTTGTTTTTGTTTGATTTGGTCTTTTGTGGGCAGATTTTGTTTCTTAGCATATTTTGTGTAACTTTTGTCTTGGGGAGGGGGGTAGGAAAAGGTTAAATGGTCTTAAATTGTATTCTTTCTTGGGAAGGGTGAAGCAAAATTAAAAGAGAAAGGAACATCAACATTAAAGGAATTTTTCCTCTTTCCAATATAAACAGCCGAGGGTTCCAAAGCACTGTCCACACCCAAATGTACCCATGATCCAGAAGTCGAGAGTTTTATAAAGGTAAGTAGTTGAATTCATGATTATCTACAGTTTTTCATTAGGGTAGAACAGTTGATTTTTTACAGTTGATATACAGATATCTGTCATGTGCATTTGTTTGCTTAAAAGATTAACCTGTCTTAAAATTTGAGAATATGGCAGACATACGCAATCATAAGCTATCATAAACCACTTACATTTTTTCATTTCATCTTTCTTTTACGACCATCAGGAATTAATTCCTAGCTTTCCATCGATGTCAATTTGTGTTCTGTTGTCGAAGAGTCGTTCTTCCGCAATGTCACGAGTGATACGCAATACCGCTGACAACCTAACTGCTGCAGACAAACTTCTTCCAGAAATCACCACGAAAATGACAGAAATGTCAAGCTATCCACGATTTATTGTCACCAACTTTAGATGTTGCCTTGGTAGCGAAAATCCATTCACATTGCTGGAAAGAGCACCTTAAACTGGCAAAGTTTCAGTGTTGTATGTTGTACAAAATAGCACAAATATATGGTTAAGACTTCAAGGGTGAATTCTACAGACTTTGGTAATTTCCCATCATCAGTAACGTCTGCAAATTTTTATACCCACTTTGCGATATAGCAAGACACGACTCACAAACTTCACCATTTAACTAATTTTGAGGTGCTCTAATACAAAATGTGACAGGGTCTCAACAGGGCTGCATCGTCACGTCAGAAAATATACGGTGTACCAATTTGGTATCCCCCGAGCTGGGAGACCAAATTACTGTTCTTATAACCAGCTCTCTGATGCCTGTCAATAACCTTTTCATGTGAACCCATTGCCCCTCCCATACTTAGCTTTTTTTGGCCAACTTTAATCAGCCGCCTTAGCGAGTTTGTAAACCGTCGCAGATGACGTTTTGATAGCTGAGAGTTTCACCCTCCCGTAGATACAGAACAACAATTCCTTAGAAATCGAAACTAATAAGTAATTTACCCGGGCATAGTCCCTTTTCCATGGCCAATTTCGATCTGTTTTTCTTTTCTTTTCGCTTCTTGTTCAAGAAAGATACTCGCAAACAAAAGGATATTTTAAAAAAATCAGCTATGAAATAGTTTGCAATTATTCTGCATTTCAGGAAGTTAGCAGAAACCCAGATCTCTCGGAAGACGATGCCGCCATGCTTGTTGCAGCCCATATTAAATCCAAGCAACCAAAGAACTATGGTTATTACCGAGTCGGTGCTATAAGAGACATTGGAGGCAGTCACAAGCTTAGACCAAAGATGGATTCTAAACTCAGAGTGGTAAGTAATATTTACGATACAAACCGCCTGTCATGACGTGACAAAGTTTCTTTTCTACCCGGGGGGGGGGGGGGAGGTACTCCAAAGATATTGCCTGGATAGGGGAGGTTTTTGAGGAAGGGTATCATTTTTCCCCTGTTAGCATTGCGTTCCCGGTGCCATCCTTAGACAGGGTACCTAAAATGTATCAGCGCTAAAATTGCAGTGTCTGAAAGTCCAGCTAAACGAATTCAATGCTTGATGCTTAAATTACAATGTTACAGAAACGAAATAAAGTCGAGCCTTTCACGCCACTCCTAGATTTTGTTTTTCCCTTGAATAGAATTTCGTTTTGGGGGGTTTGTGCCTTAAACAAGGTATCAATTTGCGTTTGCTTCATCCTTAAAATAGGTTGAGGATTTGAGACTCTTCGCGACACACACTTATCCGAAATTAACGTGAGTACCAACTAGGACTCAAGTTCAATAGCCACAGGACCCCGAGAATTCTGATTCGGTTCATTTCGAATTTCCGCTTATTTCGAAATCAAAACCATTTCCCTCGGATTTGCCCTTCATTAATTCATTGTCGGCTGTTTCGTACTCCCGCTATTTCGAACTATTTTTCCTTTTACCTAAGCTAGAGTTCGAAATAACGGGTTTTCAACTGCATGTACTTCTAATCAGAACTTATTGATAAGAATAGCCACTTTTTCAGAGCACTGCCAGCTGCAGAGAGTGTTTGCCGAACAAAAATCGGGAAATCGACTTCCCATGTAATGCACGGTTTTAACCCGCTTTGCTCATTTTTTTGTTCGATAGATCTATGAAGAGTTATCTGAAGTTGGTTTCTCATCTTCTGGTGCCTCCGTCATCATGAGTCACGCTTTAAGTAAGTACAGTGGCCTAGTGCGCATGACACAGCTTGGTTTTTTAACTCTTATCTGCTAGCAAGAACTGAGTTAATTATATGACTAGCTCCGTGATCGTGGCCGAGCAAGAGGAATCGAATCCTGCGCTGTGATTGGCTACCTAAGATGTCGCTATCTTTCCCGCTCGGTATTACTGCTATGTCCCGCAAGAAAACAGTGTTCTGTTTTGCATGTAATGAATCCTTTATCGACCAAACTTTTTCCGTCAAGTTGGCTGGATATTGGCTTCCTTCTTTTTTTGCGAGTTTATAGACCTCAACTCCATTTCGGTCCATAAACACGCAAAAAGGGAACTTGACCAAATTATTCAGCCATCCTGGTCAATAACCCATATTTATAATGTATTCAGATGATACAGATCGGCTTAAATTGTGCTATGTACGGGAAACGGGCGTAACCTACAGTTGTATGCAGGTCACGAAACTCACGATTGATTTTCAAGGTTTGCATTTGATTGTTGGAGAACTTTATAGCAAATGCGAAAAACTAGCAATCCCTTAGTTGTTTTACTGATTAAAAGAAGTAAAAATAGAAAACTGCTTATAATTATATAGTCAAACGGTTTGTGTTTCTTCTTTCTACAGCTGGAAGGTTTGCACTTGATTGTTGGAGAACTTTATAGCAAACGCGAAAAACCAGCAATCCCTTAGTTGTTTTCGATTGAAAGATGTAAAAATAGAAAACTGCTTAAAATTATGTAGCCAAACGGTTTGTGTTTCTTCTTTCCACAGCTGGAAGGGTTCAGCCAGCTCGCATTGAATTTGCTGCTCCGAAGTGTGCTGTTCTTGAAAGTGACAAACTTGTTCGTATTGGAGTCAAGCGGACTGGAAACACGAAAATCACAGCAAGTATAAAGTAAGTGTAACTGTTGATTATCATGAAGCTCGTAAGTGCTTATAACTTGACCTACGCACCATCAATACTTCTACAAACTTTCAATTAATACTT
>CAXHUQ010000230.1:0-14000 GCA_964020085.1 Micromussa lordhowensis
CAGGACACGTTGGGTTTGTCTTTTGGCAAATGGAAGTACTCAAGGTAGCCCAGTCAGTCGGGAAGTAAAGAACTCTCTAAAAGTCTTGAGTTCCTCTCAGCTTTCACAATAAACGCCCAGTAATCCTATTTATTTAAAGTATTTAAAAACTCAGTAGACTACAACAGATAAGCAAATTGTGAACAATGCATTCCCAGTGGGCAGCTGGGTTTTCAAATATCTTCCTGACCTGCATATAATATTTTATAGTTGTGCATTTTCCAATACTGAATTTTGTGCTCCAAATTATGATTGGCTTGCAATTGGAGCAAGTGCACCGAGTGCTTATCATACAAACCTGCTACTGTTTTTAGTCCTCACCTGAGGTTGTCAGTTTCAGCTGAGGTGGGGTTAGCCTCAAGCGTCACTTCAGCTTCAGTTGCCAGATGGCAAATCCTTGCCGCAGTTTCCAGCACTGAGGAAATAGTCAATGGCTCTGCTAGACTGGGTGTACCTAGTACCGGTAAGCATAACATATCATGATTAAATATGATTGAATACTTATATATTCAGTGATTCGGTGATATTCAGAAAATAGCCCCCCAAAAATATCCATTCAGAACTAGGAAGAGCTGTTGATGTAATGATGGTGTGAGTAAAGAGAATTTACATTTTGATGGTCAAAATCCTTATTTTCATCATGGTATTGTGTAAAAGAAATAGAAAACATGTTCTCCGTGTTTCTACTGAGTTTTAGTATAAATCTACTAGCGTTTTCTCGTGAATGGCGTTTTCTGATTGGCTATGTGACTCACTATCTATTCTGTTGTAGAGAGTGAGTAGCGTAGCAGCATGCACTAGGGCTGCTTCTTTGTGTTTTCGAAGTGTATTTGAGGAGGATTTAGATTAAATTTTTGAACAACTACAGTGTGTAGTAGATCTATATTAAAACAATTACATTATTTGCTTTCAACTTCTATGTGTGATATGCGGCTGTGCCCTCGTCAACTATCATGCGATAGAAATCTTGAGCTCATAATCTAATTGTTTAATAGAAACACTTGAATGGAAGTTTGGGAGAACTTGAAAAAGCTGTGCAAACACTCACCTGTTGGCTTGTGTTTCCATGGCATTTCTTATCCTCCCAAACTTTCACTCAGGTTTCTATTAAACAATTAGATTATGAGCTCGAGATTTCTATTGCGTGATCGTTTTAGTATAAATCTAGTCATTCAAAACTTTAATCTAAATCCTCTTCGAAAACACAAAGAAGCAGCTCCCCAGCGCAATGCTACTCACCACCTACAACAGAATGGAATGTGTGTTGCGTTGCCAATCAGAGAATGGCGTTCATGATAGAACACTAGTATATTTATACTAAAACTCGATAAAAACAGTACATGTTTTCTATTTTTTAATTAATAATCACTAACTAAAAACCACGTCACTCAGTTAAATTAACATTAACACGGAAAACAGCATCAGTATGTAATATTAGTAACAGTTAATATTATTTTATGATTCTGATGCGTATAAAAAATTAATAAAGTTTCAACTGATTGTATATTTTTCTGATCTAACCTCCACCAAAGTAAACTGAGGAAATCCTCTTCACACCAGACAAATGTAACAGAGTCTCTGTTTCTGTCACAAGGCATTTCCTCATACGTTGATGGTCCACATTGTTACTACAGACAGGAATCGATTGTCAATGTTGTATGGAACTACATAAACCAGTTCTTTTTTCAATATATTATGATATATACCATATATTACCCTACATTCTGTACATAGTATCCTTCATTCAGTAAACTCTAGAAAAGAGCTGTGTTCTTGACAAAACATCTGTTTTTGCTATAATTTGTACAGCAACCAATATTGCCACCATTTTTACTGCACATGTATACAGTTGAGGTTGATAGTAGTCCAGGGGAAAGGTAATTGTCTCCTTTTTTGTGCCTGGGGGTGGGGAATAGGCCGCCGAATAAGAAAAAAACTCAAATCCCCGGGGTATGCACAGGGGGAAGGGAGGGTGTGTTTAAAACACAAAATGGAGAAATGATGGAATGGCACTTAACAATGTGGGATACGGTTAACCCATACAATATTATTTAGAGTTAACCACCTTCAAGTCAGTGATATTTAGGCTAACCAAAGCGCTATTTAGGCTAACTGAAGTGCTCTTTAGGCTAACCGAAGTGCTTTTTAGGCTAACTGGAGTGACACTTCGTCATTTCACCATAGTTAGTAGAGACTAGTTAGTAACTATGATGTCACCATTTCGTGTTTTAAACACGCCCGGGGAGAAGTGGTAGTAACAGGTGGAATTAAAACGTTCCTTCCACTGAGTAAAGCATATTAATAATTATTGTAACATTAATTTAAGCTTAATTCATCTGCACATACCTCTTATATTTGTTAAAATTGCAAAAGGTACAGATCTGCTTGCAGAACGGCCACTACAAAGAGCAACAACAATAAAATAATAAGCTCAAGTCTTGTACAATGTGGGGACAACTTATTGCCTTTATGTTTTAGATAGTACTAAATGTAACCAGCAGCGTTTCGCAGAATTTATAAAAATCAAGGCTTGTTAAATCCAGTTTCAAGGCAACATTGATTAGGTATTTCGAAATACTTACTTACATGAACATACAATGTAGCTTCATCGTTCTCACAGCAACTATGATCTCTTGCATTTGAAAGAAATCGGATTGTGTTTATTAAACAATATTGACGCGTTGTATCAGCTCTCTTTGAAAATAACGGGGCTGAGAGTAGTTTGCATCGTGATGTGACGCTCATGAGGTTAAATCTCAACCCTTTTTCATGATATAATCTGGAAGTTATTTTTATAGCCGAAAACTAAGTCTGCCGGAGTCTGCCGCCATTTTTTCAAAGACTGCAGATTCTTTGTACCCAGCGGAGTTACACATATCTCTTATGCTGAGTGTAAGAACCAATGAAAAGTTTTCGATTCCTGAGCCGACGGTATCAGATTCAGCGGTTATATTTCCAACATGGCGGACTTGAAAGCTTACGAGGTTTTTGACTCTGGGGAGTTAAAAGGACGAGGATTAAGAGCTTTAAAAATCTTTGCACCTGGGGATAAAGTACTGGAATCTACCCCTTCTGTTTACGTTTTGAGTAACAGTGTCCGTGGGGAGTGCTGCGACTTCTGTTTTGCCAAGAGCGAGGATCTCCAGCGCTGTTCAAAGTGCAAGTTTGCTCGATATTGTAACCGAGAATGTCAAAAGAGCGCTTGGAAGGATCATAAAACCGAATGTGAACGCATTTTGAGTGTTTCTCCGAATATTCCCACTGATCTGGTGCGACTAATGGCGAGAATCATGCAGCAGCAACAATCGCAAGCTGGTAAAATGTCGTCCATTTACACGGCTCTTGTTTCGCATCAGAAAGAGTTTGACGATGAAAGAAAAGAGGCTTTTTCTGCCATCATAACGGTTCTTAAACATTTTGTTGGTGAGAGGGATTTTCAGAAAAGCTCTTCTGGTGAACTGTTTGATCTCTTTGGCAAAATATCATGCAACAGTTTTACTATCTGTGATGCAGAGTTGCAGCCTCTTGGTATGTACAGTATAATACAGTATTATTGGGCAACAGGGGCGGAGTTTGTTTTGGGTGAAGGTGTGGATTGGGTGGCTAGCCACCTCTATCCTGGTGAAGCAAAATTGAAAAAGATTGTGAATAACTATTGGCAGCAATAAAGGCAAACACTCTTGACAGGTACCTCATTGCAATTTTCTATTTTGCGATGTTATTAGTATTTCTGGTGTAACAGTTTTAAATTAGGTTTCAATTCTCAAACTTCAACATTTTGGGGCATTCTCTATTGATTCTATAACTCCAAAGTACTAGCCATTCCCCCTCTGAAAAATCCTGGATCGGCCCCTGTGCAACCCATTCATAGTGTTAGGGTTTCCGACTACATGTATGCCTGCACACATTGCAGAACTGGGATGCTAGCATGGAAGTAATCTATGAAATCAAGTTGTACATGAGCTAATAGCCAACAAGGCAAGCAGCACTGAGTTAGCTGTTTGTTTATATGTGGCAAGATCTACTAAATAATAATTTTCATTATATAGACAATTTCTGCTCTTGTTTTTTTGCACTATTTTATTTTAGAACGTGTTTATACCAGAAGCCTCTAACTGACTGAACCAAACCAAACTGAACTGGAACTAAACTGTATGGAGAAGTCTATTATTGCACCTGCCGGTTAAATATGTTGTAATGTCTATTTTAAGAAGGCTTTTTCTCAAGCAACCAATAAGAGTGTGGTTCCTGAATTCTGGAGAAACAGCTGGATACTGGAGGACTATTCATTTGGTAACAGCGATTTGCAGACGTCACTTTGCCACTTGAAACTAAGGCAATAATAGATATCTGCATGCAGGCTAAACTGGAATAAAATCAATCTCATTGCCTGGGTCTTTCTGCTTCCCATCCCCTAGAGTGAGTGAGAGAGAAAGGGAGGGGGAATGAGGGGTTGGAACAAAATAGCTGAGCTAGAATTCACTTGGCTGGAGGTCAAGAATGGTATAACTTTTGCTCAGTAAAAGATGTCTATTAATTTTACAAGAATAAATGAATACAATAAATTGAATTAGTATATACCACACAAGTGAATAGTACTTTTCGCGCGTGCTGATTGGCTAGCTCGGAGGTGATTAGCCAAGTACTATTCACCTCCGAGCAGCCGAAGAAAAACGAAGTGGCTTTTGTCGCTATATTTTTAACTAATGAAGTTACTCTTTGGGCTGCTAGTTATTCAGCTTGTGTGGTATATACTAAAACAATTATTCACCTCAGTGTCGGTGAAAGTGGTGGATATTTACCCCGCCGCTTCGCGGCTCGATAAATATCCACCACTATTCACCTCCACTTCGGTGAATAATCGTTAACTATTGTTGGTAGTCTTCTCTAGCTTCTGTCTAGCTTATTTTTCACTCTCTTTAGGTGTTGGCATCTATCAAACACCATCTCTCTTCAACCACTCATGTCTTCCAAACTGCGTTGCCATTTTCAACGGCACTAAACTCCTTACTCATGCAACAGAACAAATCAAACAAGGTGATGAACTCACAATAAGCTACACAGAACTGCTTTGTCCAAGTTACCAGAGAAAGGAAGATTTGAAGAACCGTTACATGTTTGAGTGCAGTTGTTCCAAATGTCTCTCTCCCCTGGAAGAAGATGGACTTATGCTAAGTCTGCAGTGTTCTGATTTTAGCTGTAATGGAGCAGTCCCAAAAGATTTGTCAAGTAATATTTTAAAAAATATTTCTGTTATCTTCAGTTGTTAAAAAGTATGAAGTGGTGAAATTGCCGAGTTCTTTTTGAGTTCCCGCACTCATATGAGTCAGAACATGTTCAAATGAACGACTTTGAAATCAAGACTTATAAAGTTATGGTATCTGCAAAGAATTTTTCTTCACAGGTTCCCTGTCAGGATCTCTTATACTCCTTTAGTTATACAGTTGAACCTCCGATTGCGACCACCTCTCGGAATCAACAACCTCTCCTTAGCAACCAGTTTCCCAAACTACCAAAAGTTTCCAAGTCAAGCCGTTATATATTTGGAACCTCTTGTAAGTGACCGTAACCACTTTTAGAGCTAAAAGTTTGAAATTTTCTATTTAACCTCTCATAAGCGACCATTTGACAGATAATAGAGCAAGAATTGGATAATAAGGTGTTCTAACACTATCACATTCATGGATAGTACAAGAAACAGAAATTTCTCAATGCAAAGTATTGGATTTTTTCTCAAAATTGACTTTCAACATGAATATAACATTAAAATATGGGATAAGTCTTTGCAGTTACCTTATGCTAATCATGCAAATTTTGACCCAATATGGTCTGAGCCCTCATAAGTGACCACCTCCTGTAAATGACCACCAAGTATTGACATTTGGGGTGGCCGCTTATGGGAGGTTTAGCTGTACATGTGTTCCTTCTCCAGGTGGTGGTTTTGCTGTTTGTAATACATGTGGTAAAGGTCTTTCAGACAAAACAGTAGCAAGTAAAGCACAAGCAATCATCTCAAAGTCTAAACAGGCTTTGAAACAAATCAAGGCTTTGGAAAAAATGGACAACTATGAGGCTATTCATGATCTTGTAGAGAATATTCTAGCAGAGCAGAAAGGTTTCTTTCACAAGCTACACTTCAGCAGGGTCGGCATCCTTGATAAAGCTATGGACGCATGCATCTATCTTGAATCATGGAATAGAGCATTAGCGTTTGGACTTCAAACAATGGATGCTTACAAGCTGTATTATCCAAGAAACCATCCAAATGTAGGCATTCAGTTGTTTAGAATAGGTAGGTGATCTAACCATAAACTTTATATTTGGTTTATCTACAAATGGAAGAAATAGCTGATCCTGGGGTCTGGGGAGGGGAGGATTGGAATATGAAAAGGTCGGGGATGGTCATTGGAAAATTTGAATTAAACCCCTAAAGGAGACCAATCTCAGTGTGGCTAGAGCGAAAGATACCAATTAAAACAGCACAGGCTTGATTACCAGCCATTGTTCAGAAAAGGACCAGACTCAAGAGACCTGCAGAAATCAAGCCTAAAAATGGAAATAAGAGCAATTTTTAATATTTCTTTGAGTGCACCTTAAAAGATAGTTGACTGCTAAAAATAGTGGCGTTAAATCATGAACACCCTGAGTGAGACCAGAATCCTTGATTTATACCCCTATGCTAGATGACAAGCTTCCCTGACCGTTTCATATGGGAGCTACCCCCCTGTCAAGCCAGGAGCTGATCACATGACTGTATGTTTGTTATTGGCTGAAAAGTGACAAAAATATAATACCGTCATAAAATTGTTTCAGATGGCGATAATGTAAGGGACAGACCACTATTTTTTAGTGGGGGGGGGGGGGGGGGTGGTTGGGCAATTTTAAAAAATATCTCCTGTACAGCAAAAACTGCTGAAAAAAAATGTGCTGTGGGATTGTACTGTCTACTAACCAGGTCTTGGGAATGGACTTTGAAAAAGGTTCTTGCACAAACTATTGTCCACCTAAAAAAAAAATCGTGGACAACCTAAATGTGAGAAACAATTTCATGAAAATGACAACCCCCCAAAATGGTGATTAGACGGCAGGTCTAAATTGTTTTTTCCAAGGTAGCGTCCACACTGCGCTTGAGAAGTTTGAAAACTCAGATTTATTTCTATGGTTCGGCCTACCATCCATACTAATCCGTCACAGAAAACGGAGCTTTTCCAAAACGATGGTTGCACAATAATCATGTGGTTTTCCTGACATAGATTTCCTCTAGTCCAAAATTACCGGTGATTGTTGCATTTTTAAATTCCCCCAACACCCAGGTAGTGTGGATGGAAAACATTAATTTTGATTCTTTTTTAGAGTGAAACCTCCGTTTTGGAATTTCTCTGGTATAGTGTGGTTGCGGCCCAAGTTTGTTCCAGTGGGTTGCACTGTATCCGTTTACATGTAGAACAAAGAAATGGTGTATTTCCTTTTAAAAATACTACTATGAGCCTATGTCAGGTGCATTGAACATGGTTGGCCATTCTGTAAAAGCTATTACTAAATCTAAATCTGAATCACAGGCAAACTCCAGGTATATTTGGACAAGCTAAAAGATGGTTTTCAGACGCTACTTCAGGCAGACGCAATTCTCAAAGTTACGCACGGAAACCACCCCCTTGTACAAGAACTGCGAGAACTTATTGCTCAGACGTTAGAAGAACTAAGAGTGGAACAGAACACGACAGTTCAAGGAATGGAGTTAATATGATTTGTAACAGGAAGTATGCCAATTTGCTGCAGAACTAAGCTTTTGGTCAATATGATTTTTTCAGCTTCTTGCGGCATTTGCAAGGTGTGCGCACAAAACTAAACGTTTTAAATCTCAGTGCCGTAATCCAAATGTTCTCCCACCCCCTCAGCAGCTAGCCTGGTAAAAACTTATAATAAAAATCAATAAATAAATAAATTTACCGTCGGCAGTGCTTATAGCACAAAAGCTAGTTGGGCTGAGCAAACAACTGAAACAAACAATACAGTGTTTAGAGTATCAACTGGCAGGAGTCACTGTAATTCTAAAAACAAAATCACTTTGAGCCTCTGGGCTACCGTAAAGCAAATCCTGGTAGTGGTCAGAGCGGGACTGGAATCCGGGACCGCTGGATTGCGAGTCCGACACACTGACCACTGGCCCATGCTGCCTCTAGCCGGCAGTCATTTTCGATGACTTGCCCCCACTGTCCAGAGTCTTCTTGGACATTGGTGGCTGCCGCCTCTCTGGGGATGAGACTCCCTGCCAGCCAACCCCTCTGTTCATTCAATTCGAGTAAAATGTGCACCATTTCATTTGTTACAAATCTTTTATTTGCTCAATGAAAGACAGTCTACAAACCATAGGAAATGGAAGTCTGAAATGCCTGACAAATTAATCTAGTCTATGCGTTTTCTATATCTACAATATATTCATCATCTATTCCTTGGAACTGACAATTTACAACTCTGGAATGAACAGGCCATGTTTGTACTCTCGGTAATGGACTGAAACTAGCTTGCAGCTAGCTTGAAACTGAGGAAATTCCCCGGTATGAGCCTCCATTGCAAGCTTGCACCAGTCCAATACTGAGCTTATAAGCTGATTATTTTGTGACTTTGTACAAGTCTTGTGTAATGCCCTCCTTTTACTTATAACTTTTCGCACAAAAACGTTCACACAATGCGACATACTGACATACATTTTAAGTATCAAACCTTCTAAAGAAGGAAGAAAACGTAATAGTTTCAAATTTAGCAAGAAGATCCCACAAATAAAAGGCATTCCTGATTCGTTATTGATGGTCATTTTCTAAGCACAAACAGAAAACACCCTTAGTAAAGGAAACTTCAAATTTTTAGAACTCAGTACAACGTTCATGCTTCGACTAAGTTAGAGGTGGTAAGCCTTTCAGAAAGAACTTCTTGCTAAATACATTTGCAACATGGAGGGAAAACTGGAGGTCATGACTGTGTATGAAGCTATTAATATTTCCAAGTAGTTTTAAACTTATGATAGCTAGCTAGTGCACAGCCGGAAAAATTTTGCTAACTAACATTCAACATGTGAGGACTATGTGGCATTAGTGGAATTATTCCTACTTGGGCCACACAAACAGAACATGAAATCAAACGCGATTTAAGCAAGGCCGGAATTTAAAAACGCAACAATCACCGGTTATTTTGGATTTGTGTTTAAGGAAAACTCGGGCAGGGAAATCACATGATTATCGTGATGCCACCGTTTTTGAAAAGCTCCGTTTTCAAAATGTTTTCCGTCCACACGTAAACGAAAAGCCTGCGTTTTCAAATTCCTCCGGTTTGAAGAGTGTTTTCGAAAAGCTCCGTTTTCGTGATGGATTAGTGTGGACGGTAGACTTAACCGTAAAACTAAAGCTGCGTTTTCAAATTCTTTCGGCGTAGTTTGAACGGTTCTTAAGCATATTTATGTTCACGAATTGCTGTCTTTAGTTAATTACATTGCCATTTCGTTAACTTTATCAGAATGCCTTTGCTTAAGAGACGAAACGAAAACTGACTTTTCTGTAGAGCTACAGAAATGCACCCTTTCGCTTCCGATTATATTTACAACTTGCAATAAATAAAGAATTAATACAGAGCCAGTGGGTTATCTTCTTCACACTCTTTAGAAGAAACGCGTTTCAAACACTTTTTCTCAAGATAATATAGGAAATAAATAGGAAGTTTGTGTTAAATTAAGGTAAAACATTTCTCAAGGATAGCCGAGTAGGCTGAAAAGTTTCCAATCGACTATCAAATTTCAAGAGATGGAGAAGTTAGGAACACAAAAGCTCTCTTAACTTGCTTCAATATGTTTTAGCATCTCCAGCCGGTCATTTCATACAAAGTACCACTGAATCAACATTTCCACACAGATCGCATAGCGAGATCCCGAGAATTGCAAGTTCGTAGTTTGCCGTGAGGAAGGATTCAACAAATTGTTTTCGTTGTGCTGTGGACGTCTGCTTTTAGGGATGACAGAACACGTTTTAATACCAAAACAGGTGGAATACTTCGCCTTTTCTTGTAAACTCGCGACAACAATTATCTCCACGACTCGAGTCTTTTAAATCAGAAACACGCGCGAAGTACTAACAGTGAACAATAAGTCACGTCTTCAATGTTGGCAGAATTTTCATTTCTTTTCATCGCCACTTTGGAAAATCTTTTTATTCTTGTAACATATTTGCTGGAATATAGAGTAGTAATTTGTACAGAAACTCGAAC
This sequence comes from Micromussa lordhowensis, assembly GCA_964020085.1. Taxonomy (NCBI): domain Eukaryota; kingdom Metazoa; phylum Cnidaria; class Anthozoa; order Scleractinia; family Lobophylliidae; genus Micromussa; species Micromussa lordhowensis. The sequence goes on from CAXHUQ010000230.1 coordinate 10,294, forward strand.
GGTGGTCTTTGCCAGCACTTAACATGTTAAGGCAAATTCTTAAAGGACATTAACACTGAAAAAGAAGCTTTGGTAAACTCCGCGCCGACCTTAACCAAGTACAGTTCTTTGCCACAGCGCGAAACAACATTTGTTACAAGTGACGCCATGGTTTAACTTGCTCCTCGGCTTAACTCATTAGTTCGTCTACCCGCATACAGTTTTGGTTTAAATATTAATCCTGATATTATATATAGTACAGTAATTAAATAAGTTCATAAAGGGGTAAGTTTCTGAAGAAACTGTGGTGCTGCGTCGGTGGGGAGTATTACAAGATAATTTGGTTTTATCAACTGAGTTGATAATGTGAATTGGCCACCGTAAAGAGACTCGAAAGCTAATCTCTTTACGGTGGCCGAGTCACATTATCAACTCAGTTGATAAAACCAAATTATAATTAAATAAGTTAACTTGGATTTATAAATAAATAACTCTTTCAGAACTGGTCTGACCTGAAGGTCTGGTTTGTTTGGCTGTCTTAAAGAGGTAAATGTCATCTAAAAATCATAAAAGCCGACAATTAAAAACTTGCGTAAGCGTGATGCTATGTTCGGCTAGGAAAGAAACGATCGAAGTTCTAGTTTGCTACTTATATTTTCCGAATTGTTAGGTAACAAGTAATCTAAAAACGCTGACAATGAGAATTTCAATGTTTAGAGCAGTTACCCCATTTGCGTTGTTTTTGCATTGCGTCGCTTTGTGATTGGTTTAAAAATCTCCCGCCTCTTTACTAGTAATTTCTCATCCAATCAGAAGTCAAACCAAAACCAATCTCGACCCGCTCAGACACTTTTCCCGCGCTTTGCGCCGGCTACAGTTTTCATTGGTTCAGTGTCTTGTCTACGTCCTTTGTGATTGGCCAGAGTAATTACTTTAGTTTTGGTTTTCGGATTGTCGTAGAGCAGGGGTGCTTTACAATAATGCCAAAGATTCCGAAAATTTCGGTCAGAATTCAAATGGAAGGTCCGTTTCGGTTTCTTCCGACCGGAATATTCGGGATTCCCTGAATATTCCGACCGAAATTCGCCGTTCCATTTTTAACAAACCGGTTCTTTGCCCTAATAAGGCAATTCGGACAAGGAATAAAAAATGGTGGGCCCAGTTTAATCGAAAATGTCATACCATTTTCCTCGGGTACTCCCACTGATCTCTGACCGGTCGGTTTGGCATAATGGAAAGCACCCCAGATTTCAATAGCGCGCGAAGCGCGCGAGGACTAAAAATAGAGTGCAAATGATTATACCCCCCACGAGGCTCATACAACATCCGCGTATCCTGAGAGAACTAGAGTGGATCCAGGCGAACTTTTCGTTTTAAAAATGTGTTTTAAGAACACCAGCTGTTTTGGAAACTGTTTTAGGAAAATCGTCCGCCATTCCGGTTTGTTTGTCTGAGTCATGACGTCACTCGCGCGCTTTGCTGTTGAGTGTCGCAAAACCAAAACTAACGTTATCACTCAGTCAATCACAAAGGATCCAGTGAACCAATCAAAACTCTGAGCACAAACCATCGAGCTAATGCAAAGCGTGGGAAACCAAGTACGAGCGAGGCACGGTTGATTTTGGTTTTACTTTCTGATTGGATGACGATGCAATACCAATTATTTTTCGACGCTCTAGTGGAAACGACTTCAACGCCGACGAAAATTACAGGGCTGGAAATTTTTTCTGTAGTCAGCCCTTCCCAGTTAAATACATAAATTTCATGCATGCATGGAAAATGCAGCCAATAGGAATATAAGAAAGCCGTTGCATGCTCGACGGTATTACACTCGGATCTTCCCATCGTGCGCCGCATTGATTAAAGGCTCGTGTGTATACTACAAAAATACTAGTGACTCGTGGGTTATTCCACGGTATAACACGAGAAAGCGTTGCATAACTGGTGTATATACTCCTGTTGGATTACACCGAACACAGCGGCCATGCGAAATGAATCTGCATGGATACACTGATAGAGTTCTACTGCGAGAATGTAAAACGTAAAAAGAAACTCGTGAAATAAATAAAGACGAATGTGTGTAGTCTTCGTGGATTTACAGTGGATAAAATCTTGTGAAATTACTTGCTCTATAAATATACCGCTTTAAAATGTAAGTATTTCATAAATTACCAAGCAAGAAATCAATACGTAAACGAACCATAAAGATATCAAGAAACACCCTGACGCATATTTGGCCGCACTTGGTCCTCCAAGCTCCGCTCGGCCAAATAATTTCGTGCACCTTCTAACCAACAGGACAATGAAACAGAGGACCGCACACACGCTATACGTGACAACACTTATAGATAATGTCCCTGCGTTGACTACGAATGTAGTACCCTGGTAAGAGAGAACAAGAAACCAGAAGTTAACTTCATGTAAGTTATATACGCGGCGATATTTTTGAAGAACTAAGAATCATGAACTAAGGTATTTTAGAAAATAACCTAAAGCAAATACGCACGCTGATTGGTTTAAAACCGTGTTTCTATCACTCCATAGAAACACAGAACTAGCACGAGCTGTTGACGTAATGATGGCGCGAACAAAGAGAATTTACATTTTGATGATCGAAGTAAACAAGTTGTCTTTCTTTTTCTTCGTCGCGGTATTTTCTAAAAGAAATAGAAAACATGTTCTCCGAGTTCCTATCGAGTTATAGAAACACTCGTGAAAGTTTGGGAGAACTCGAAAAAGCTGTGGAAACACTCGCCTGCGGCTCATGTTCCCACAGCATTTCTCGTTCTCCCAAACTTTCAATCGTGTTTCTATTTAACAATTAGATTATTCGCTCTCGATTTCTATCGCGTGATAGTTGACGAGGGCGCAGCCCGAGTCAACTATCGCGCGATAGAAATCGAGAGCGAATAATCTAATTGTTTTAGTATAAATCTACTAGTCGTTCAAAACTTAATCTAAATCCTCTTCTCAACACTTCGAAAACGCCAAGAAACGGCCGTCATTTTATTAACAAGTGCACACTGTTACGCTACTCACTATCTATCACAGAATAGATAGTGAGTAGCGTAGCCAATCAGAGAACGGCCTTCGTGATAGAACGCTAGTAGATTTATACTAAAACTCGATAGAAACACGGTACATGTTTTCTATTTCTTAAATGGAGACTGATGGCTCGCTGGCGCCGGTCTATTCCCCACCCCCTCGCCCCCTTCCCCCACTGACTGCCCCTGGGTCTTAAGGATAGGTGTTCCTGCATCTTTCATTGCAACCAGGAATGACGATACGACATTAGCTGGAAATAACTACAACTACAGAAATCCCACACTAAATGTATGATTACCTGAACTTCGTGATAAATGGTAGCTATCACCCACGGCGTCCCCAGGCCAAGGAAAACATTCACCGAGTTGCTACCAGTTACATTTCCAACGGACGCATCAGCATACTTCTCGTTTACAGCCGCAGTCTTACTCGCAAACAAGTCTGGAAGACTGGTTCCCAGTGCCACAAACAAAATGGCGGTCGCCTCGGCTTTGAGTCCAATCAAGCAACCAAATATGGTGGCCAAGTCTCCCACTATGGTAGTCACCAGGCCAATCATCATCAGCGCCACGACAAAGGTCAACCAGCCGCCAAGCCAAGTGCAAGGGGGAACGAACGCAAAGATTACCTGTTGAAAAGCAACGAGATGCTGGTTCATAATCATGAAAACAAATAACGTAAGC
>CAXHUQ010000231.1:0-7500 GCA_964020085.1 Micromussa lordhowensis
ACAAATGCTAACAAAGAACAGTGCATACTGCAGAGGAATCAACCGTTCCCTGTGCAAAGTTTATAATGTTTTCACGTCATTATTTGGAATACAATCTAAGGAAGTAAACATACCCATTTTAACTTGCAAGGGATCAGTTAAAAACGTTTATAGTTTTGTTATGTTAAAATTTGTTATGCATTATACATAAGAACGATGAAAAAGTACAGTTATTCGTACTGACAAATGCTAACAAAGAACAGTGTGTACTACAAAGGAATCAACCATTTCCTGTGCAAAGTTTATAATTTTTACATGTTAACATTTGCAATATAAAACCCTACTGTTATCACTCAGGACTTTACAAATTATGATGTAATCCACCATCTAAGGGTTCAGTGAAAACAGTTTATAGTTTTGGGTTGAAATTTGTTATATAACAAAATAACTACAGTAATTTGTACTCGCAAATACTAGTAAAGAACAGTATATACTACGGTGAAGCTAAAATTGTTCCTTACCGGAAGTGAACAGTGTTTTTGAATGAAGAACTGGGTCGGTTGTTAGGGTCTTTATCCATTTATCGGTTTTTCTGGGCGATATTTTTGTCCCGGTAGCTGGTTTGTAAGGTTGTTTTGCTTCTTCGAACACTGTTTCATTCGGGGACGGGTAGGTACATTTCGCTGACCCCTAGTCCATGGACTACCCCGATGGACCTGGTCCATGGACTACTTGAATGGACTACCCATGGACTACCCTAAATGGACTACCCTGAAATTTGCGGCAAACATAAATTTAACTAAGCTAGAACCCAAACAAAAAGATGCGATCGATCACCGGAACACATGCGATTGAACAGATTCAACGATCCCGCACAAAAGATGGGATTTAATTCTCAAACTTTTCCTACCTTAATGTTTGGGCCTTTGTCACTAAATCTTGGATTCAAGCGAGTTTTCCTCTTGTTGACAAACATGCCGACCAACATGTTATTAAAGTTATTAAAGCCATCCAGCCACCGTCTCCGCCATCTTGGATTTCTACCGCTGACCAGAAGAGTGCAGCTAACTGGCGCATGAGTCGCTCTTGACGTCGCTCTCAAGATGGAAAGCACGCCAGATGGTAAGAGGAATTTTGCATATGTAATCGCATTCATCTCTGACTTGTGAGCCAGTTCCTTAAGCCTCAACAGGGAACAAGAAAAGTAACTCATTTCCTATATTTCGGTTTTAATCATATTTATAGACAAAAGCGATTGGGACAGTGACAATGAAAGCATCAGTAGGCAAGTAGAAATGGTCAAATCAAGTAATTTTGAAGTGAGATGCAATGTTTAAAGATATTCCAAATTTGTTATTCTTCTCAGTGATGACAGCGAAGGAGGAAAAACGTCAGCTACTGCTTACAAGAGGCTAAGTGAATTTATAGAGGAAAGAGATGCCACCACTAGCCAGGCAAAGAGGTAGGAATATACTCCAAGTTTCGTATTTTATATATCTTAGCGATTTCGCAAAAAAAAAAAACATGCCAGCTAGGTTTTTGAATGAGCTAGCAACTTTAAACCCAGTTGGGAAGTTGGGAAGTGAGGTGGGAGGTGGGGGGTGGGGGAGGGAGAGGCATCACGATGAGGCTGGGACATGGCCTGGACACTAGCTTATCTGCTCTTGAGAGGGAGGGTGTCTTGTACCAGCTAGCTATACTCATCGTTTTTATTGTTAACTTCGATGTGCACTGATATTTTACTCAGTGGTTGACCCTTGTTTGAGAATTGTTTTGACATGGCACCCTGCTGGAGTGGTCCACATGCAAGGGGTGATGGGCCAATCTCCTAGCTAGGGGGGGTGGTAAATTTCTTCTGGTTGTCGGGATTGTCTTTGACTCGGTGCAGACATGTTTTTGAGAATTCAGTCAGATGTTAATACAGTAATATAAATAGGATAATCTGTGTTCGGTCAATTTCAGTAGGTTGGTATCTGTATGAACCCTCTTGGATCATTATTGAGTTTATTATCATTTGTGATAAATTTATTACTTTTTCAGTGCTGGAAATAACAGTTGGTCATTGGATATTGCCAACCAAATTTGTGAATTTGTCAAACCAATGGTGCACTATGAATTGATACCACAGTTGAGCACCAAAATGATTTAGCGTTTTATGTGTAAAGATCTTGTTTCCAGACCATATTTGCTTTGAAACATGTTAAAATCTTAACTGACCACTCCCCCAATGGGGACTTCCAGGACCAGTGCAGTTTTTATGTATGACTTTGCATTGAATCATCAGATTATTTGTTAATGCATAGAACCTAATAAATTAAGACTGACCCAAAAGGTAATATGTCCAGGCAAAATAGAGATATGAAAGGACACTCATCCTGTTACATAAGGAAAATTATTTCCAGCACTATGATCACTGGAACAGTAGCATTGAACTAATTGAAGCTTGCAAGTTTGCACAGAATTACAAAGTACTTGGTTGTTTCTCTTTGTTTTTAGAACTACTGATGTGGTAATTGTGAGTGATGGAGAAGAGACTGGTGATCAAGTATGTTATAGTAATAATTATAAGTTCTAATTATCATAGTTTCTAGCTTGTTAAATATTTTTTTCACTAATCCTTCGTAATGCAGGCACTTTCTGAGCTACTAAGCATTTCTGCATTAGAGTATGTTAAATAACTTTGTCATACCCCCTACCTGTAAGTACAATGTTTCTAAGCTTTGTTTTTTTCACACTATTTTTTCTTTTTCCTTCAGAGCTTGAAATAGTGGGTTTAGTGTTTTTTTAGTGGTGTCATTTGTGCAGTCCCCTCCCACCTAATCCTTTTGATGAGGGGCAGGGAAGAGTCTGCCTAGATGTTTTAAAACTGGGGCCCAAGGAAATCAATTGTTAGTAGTAGTTTTAACATAATCATTGAAACAAGAAATTTCATCATAGGGGTGAGCATAAGCTTTATGTTAAATTGCTTGAACTGTTGTGGTTAAATAAATATTATTTTTCTTGTTTATAGCTGTGTGAAAATGATGCACAGGTCGATGTTTCGAAGTCACCAAGGAAGTATGGGGGAGAAAATGCGAAGCCTTTCAAAGGCAACATGGAGTGTAAGGTGGTAACAGTGGAGAGCTTGGAAAATCCATATGTTATACCACTCCTCATGAACTGCAAAGTTGACAACCCAGAGCTGATAAGTTCAAGGGTGCCTCTCACTGTTCAGGATAATGCCACATTTATCATTGACCTTGACTCTTTGGCAAACAGAAAGGATGTCTTTTCTGATGACAATGGTGCTTGGTTAATGAAAGGGAACAGGGTGAAGTTTTACTCTTTAGTAAAGGACTCTGGTGGTCAAGTGACATCACTGGAAAGAGTATCAGCTGAAGATAGTGCTGACATATTTGTGCGAAGACGGCCATACATTTGTAAGTCGTGTCCAGAATTTCATAAGACCATTGTTTCCATTGAGTATGGTAAAGAGGTTGAGAAATGGTTTCCACTGGTGCTAGTTCACTACTATTTTGAAGGAGAACCAAAGAAGTTTGCTGTCGCTGCACATGGCAATCGAAAGGCGGGATCTGCACCCTTGCCACCATACATGCGGACCAAAGTAAGTACCAAATCTAGGCTTACTCAAAACATCTCTGAGGGCAAGAACAACCCTAAAAAGAGACTGGTGGTGTTTGTGCTGCAGAAAGCTCAAGCTCACTGCCAAGAAATGTTCGTCAAGCAAAGCACATTAAACAGCGGCTTGGCCTAACATCATCCTCTACAGCTTCGAAGTCATCCATCGATCCACTTATGGCAGTGCTAGAGCTTCAGAAAAGCACATTTGCTGGGTTCATTCGTGAGGTGGTTTGCAACGATCTCCCAACAATAATGCTCTTTACTGACCAGCAGGTCGATGACATGGTCCGGTTCTGTTGTCATGACAGAGCCAGCTTTGTGTCAGAACTTGGTGTAGATGTGACCTTCCAACTGGGCCCTTTTTATCTTGTTGTTACAACCTACAAGAATACAGTACTCAGAGTCAAGGGCACTAACCATTCACCTTGCTTTCTTGGTCCCGTAATGATGTGTATGACCAAAGAGGAGTCAACATACCTTTCTTTCATTCATTGCCTATTAAGAACAGTGCCAGGGCTTGGACAATTTTTACATGCCACAGGAACTGACAATGAGACAGCACTTCGCAATGCTGTATCTGCTGGGTTTTACAGGTCGCACCCATTGCTCTGTTACCTACACAGCAAGAAAAATGTGAAAGAGAAGGCAAGGCAGTTGGGGCTCTCACAATCCCTCACTGCTCGCATTTTGGAGGATCTTTATGCCAAGAAGAGTGGATTGGTGTGGTCAAGTTCAAAGGAAGAGTTTGACAGAAGAGTGCAAGGCTTACTGCAGGAGTGGGAGACACTCGAGTCTTCAGAGAGAAAAGGGCCAGCGAAGTTCGGTGATTACTTCTGTCAGTTCAAGTTAGAAGACATGCGGGCAAGAATGTCCAAATATGTCATGGAAGGCCTAGGGTTAGGAGAGGAACCTTACATACAAAATATTCCAGAGTCTGTGAATTCCATGATTAAGGAATGGAATAACTTTGTACCTAAGGACTTGGATCAATTTCTTCTCTCCTTGTATGACTTTGTTGAATCATTCCAAATGGAAGCTGAATTGGCCTGGTTTGGCCTGTCAGAGAAGTGGGAAGTTCATGAGATGTTCCAGCAACATATGCCCAAGCAGGCATATGGAGAGATGTCTGTTGAGGAGAGAAAGACAGCAATCAAACAAGCTAACAAAGTAAGCCCAGATCCTGAAGCATACAAGCGATGCAAGGGATTCAAGTTCACACGTACACCATCTTGTTCTTCTTTGTCAGCTACATCTTCCCTGTCAAGTTCCTCGTTTACTACAGTGTCTAGTGATAAACCAAACCACAGCGAAAGCCTTGCAGCCCTTGCAAGCCACTTTTCCAGAGAAGAACTTTCTGTCATACTGGAAAAAGCCAAGGCACTTCTTCACAACAAGAGCTTGCGAGAAGGATTTCAAGCTGGTTCTTTCTTAATTGACAGTGGTCTCCCCTTGCCCTACAAAGTGCAGTTCTTAAAGAGTGGCAAGTGTAGCTGTTCTTGCAGCTTCTTTGGACGGAACAGCATCTGCCACCACTGTGTTGCTGTTGGCATTCACACTGGATGTTTGGAAAAAATGGTGTTGAGTTCTCCTGGAAGAAGTCTTACAAAGGTTAGTGTCTCATCTACACCTAAGTCAGTTGGGTCTAAAGTACCACCTAGGAAACGTCAACGCCAAGAAGAAGTGACACCTTCCCAGAATCCTTTGGAAGAAAAAGGGGAGCAATTTACTGCTCAACCTATCTCAGACACAGCCCTGGTTATAAGAAAGAGCTCAAAACCCAGTGATCCTCCACCAACTGCACCACTGATTCTCAAAACTATCAGTGGCAGTATTCGAAAATGTGCTGGCTGCCAGAAGGCGTTGTCTTCCGTCATTGAGGGATATGATAAATGTGAAGACAAACATTATTGCTTTGGCCGATTTGAGGCATATCACTTTTGGAACAAGACCTCACAGAGGTATCAGTCAACAGCCTCCACAAGGCATTACCATCTAAACCCCGTCTGTACAAGGGTTCAGCAGAGCCAGTATACACTGAAGATACTTCCTGGAAGTGTGGATATCACCTACAACCTTCGAGAGATAATTAGGGAGCGATTTTCTTACAGTCTTGTTTAGGACATGCAGCTCTGTCTTAGGGACATGATGTCATGGAATGGTCTTTCAATTGTCACTCACTATACAGAAAAAGCAGAGCATGTTATCAATATAAGGAGTCATCTTTTTTCAAATTCAAACAAAAAATCTCTGGAGTAGGTTCAGAGCCACTTTAATTTTAATGCATATATAAGGTGGCTCTGAACCTACTCGGATAACTTTACAAAAAGATGACTCTTAATACAATTGTATGTTGATTGTAACTGTGATAAAAATATGGGGGTTGCCAAACTCAATTTAGGGCTTGGGGCCCTTTCAGATAAAATTAGATACTATAGTGTTGATATGGCAACCTTCTTTGGTATAACAATGATCTAGACCTCTTTAGCAATAAATGGGCATTTGTTTGATACCAGCATCAATCCATCAAAGAATAAACTTTAAGATAAAAGGATATTGTTTACAGCCACATTAACTTCCACCTTATTAATTTCTGTGTGGTTCAGACTCCATTGTTCCAGGTTTGCTTTTACACTACTAGATTTATTGCCTAAAGCTATCTTTGAGAAAGGGTGAATTGGCCTGGGCCCAAAGTAACCACACAATAATTATTGTGAGATGTTTTTGTTAAGGACAATTATGAGGATGAAAGGAAAGGATGATGACTGTGATAGTTCTTTAAGGGATAATTTTGGCTACTTGTCCATTATTTGTTTCAAGTTCATTTTTATAATTAGCCATGCAATCATAACTGCAATCAGTGATTCTCTCAGGGTTTTGTACCGCAGTTTTCGTTTGTTGTGTTCAAAACTTTTAGATCTGTTCTTGGTGTTTTGCCAGGACAAGTTGACTTTTATCTATGCAAGTGAGAGTGGTAATTTTGAGAAAGTTCAAAACTGGTCTGTCTGAATTAGTTTTGAACCATGGTTGGTTTTTATAATGGATGCATGTTGTCAAAGGTTGATGTTGCTAGTTGTTAGTGTTGCTGGATTTAGTACCTTTAATGACATTATGATTGATTGAAAGATGTCACATGAGGTATGCCTATAGCATGAACTCAGCATGTTTGACAATTGAAAGTTAATTAATATCAATTATTATTTAGTCAATTTTTTATTGAAACATTGATGTTCTTAGTTGTCAGTTTTTTGAATTGTCATCTGGACAGTACCTAAATGACATTATAACTGATTGATCAACAGATGTTACATGAGTTATGTATATGGCATGGAGTCAGCCTGTGTGACAGTTAACTTGGAGGTCAATTATTTAAATCAAAGTGAAAGTTATTTAGTTATTTTGCAACAAATGAGATTCAGATAATGTGGGCGCCATATTTCTGTACTTGCTCAGCTTGCAAACAAGTTAAGTTGATAGTAAAAAGACAAAAAACATGCACAGCTCTTTTGAGTTTCTCTCTTATTTTGTTTTCTTTCTTGGAGGGGGGTGGCCTGTCTGGTTCTGAAATCACTAATTTGGTCTCAGTAATCCTAAATTGCTCTCAATGTTCTCAGACTCCCATGTTCCGACTTGAGACGATAGGCCTAAATTCACTGACTTAACTTGAGTCATTTATTTATTTATTTACTTTTAACTGCTCAAAATTAATTGATATTTTTATAGATTTCTGCCGTGTGAGGTATATAGAAAAAAAGGACAACTGATCACGAGGGTAACATCTTGTGTATTAAAAAGTCAACTAAAAAGAAACATCAAGCAGGAGCAGCGCAGGGAGCCGCCCGCGCCTCTCAGCTTCGCAATGTTTTGGTCAGCGGTTGTGATGCAGGTCAAGATGGCGACTCT
>CAXHUQ010000233.1:0-20488 GCA_964020085.1 Micromussa lordhowensis
TAGCCAGACACCTAAGCTTTCTACCACTACCCTCCATGACGGAGTCCCCCCTCACTTTCGGAGCACCGCAAGGGCCTGACTGCCGGCTATCGCCGGCAGGCAGGCGAAAAAGTTTTGGCCCAAAGTCGACACCGTTCTCAAAAATCCAGACATATATTGGCCTGGAATGCCAGGGACATGCCTCCAGCTTGAACCTGCTACCTCAAAGTGTTCTCCATCACCGGTCTGGGGCTACAGCAGCTGAACTGTAGGGTCTCCCAAAACATTCTGTCCCAATATATGTCTGGATTTATGAAAACCGTGCTCACCTCGGCACAACCACCCTGACAGTTTTCCAAGAAATTACAGGGTATTTTTAGACAGATCAGCCACAGGCAGCCTGGCAACACACACTCTACTCACCCAGCTTGCTTGTGACTGGCTGGCTGGCTTCCAGCCACTAAGCCCACAGGGCATGACTGACAAAGGCTGTCCTGCAAAGAAAATAAGCAGTTTTCCTAAGCAAAATGCCTCTCTCTGTGACTCACCCCACCCCCCAAAGGATAATTGCTGGGCCTTTCCCTTGGTACCAGCTGGTAGCCAGACACCTAAGCTTTCTACCACTACCCTCCATGACGGAGTCCCCCCTCACTTTCGGAGCACCGCAAGGGCCTGACTGCCGGCTATCGCCGGCAGGCAGGCGAAAAAGTTTTGGCCCAAAGTCGACACCGTTCTCAAAAATCCAGACATATATTGGCCTGGAATGCCAGGGACATGCCTCCAGCTTGAACCTGCTACCTCAAAGTGTTCTCCATCACCGGTCTGGGCTACAGCAGCTGAACTGTAGGGTCTCCCAAAACATTCTGTCCCAATATATGTCTGGATTTATGAAAACCGTGCTCACCTCGGCACAACCACCCTGACAGTTTTCCAAGAAATTACAGGGTATTTTAGACAGATCAGCCACAGGCAGCCTGGCAACACACACTCTACTCACCCAGCTTGCTTGTGACTGGCTGGCTGGCTTCCAGCCACTAAGCCCACAGGGCATGACTGACAAAGGCTGTCCTGCAAAGAAAATAAGCAGTTTTCCTAAGCAAAATGCCTCTCTCTGTGACTCACCCCACCCCCCAAAGGATAATTGCTGGGCCTTTCCCTTGGTACCAGCTGGTAGCCAGACACCTAAGCTTTCTACCACTACCCTCCATGACGGAGTCCCCCCTCACTTTCGGAGCACCGCAAGGGCCTGACTGCCGGCTATCGCCGGCAGGCAGGCGAAAAAGTTTTGGCCCAAAGTCGACACCGTTCTCAAAAATCCAGACATATATTGGCCTGGAATGCCAGGGACATGCCTCCAGCTTGAACCTGCTACCTCAAAGTGTTCTCCATCACCGGTCTGGGGCTACAGCAGCTGAACTGTAGGGTCTCCCAAAACATTCTGTCCCAATATATGTCTGGATTTATGAAAACCGTGCTCACCTCGGCACAACCACCCTGACAGTTTTCCAAGAAATTACAGGGTATTTTTAGACAGATCAGCCACAGGCAGCCTGGCAACACACACTCTACTCACCCAGCTTGCTTGTGACTGGCTGGCTGGCTTCCAGCCACTAAGCCCACAGGGCATGACTGACAAAGGCTGTCCTGCAAAGAAAATAAGCAGTTTTCCTAAGCAAAATGCCTCTCTCTGTGACTCACCCCACCCCCCAAAGGATAATTGCTGGGCCTTTCCCTTGGTACCAGCTGGTAGCCAGACACCTAAGCTTTCTACCACTACCCTCCATGACGGAGTCCCCCCTCACTTTCGGAGCACCGCAAGGGCCTGACTGCCGGCTATCGCCGGCAGGCAGGCGAAAAAGTTTTGGCCCAAAGTCGACACCGTTCTCAAAAATCCAGACATATATTGGCCTGGAATGCCAGGGACATGCCTCCAGCTTGAACCTGCTACCTCAAAGTGTTCTCCATCACCGGTCTGGGGCTACAGCAGCTGAACTGTAGGGTCTCCCAAAACATTCTGTCCCAATATATGTCTGGATTTATGAAAACCGTGCTCACCTCGGCACAACCACCCTGACAGTTTTCCAAGAAATTACAGGGTATTTTTAGACAGATCAGCCACAGGCAGCCTGGCAACACACACTCTACTCACCCAGCTTGCTTGTGACTGGCTGGCTGGCTTCCAGCCACTAAGCCCACAGGGCATGACTGACAAAGGCTGTCCTGCAAAGAAAATAAGCAGTTTTCCTAAGCAAAATGCCTCTCTCTGTGACTCACCCCACCCCCCAAAGGATAATTGCTGGGCCTTTCCCTTGGTACCAGCTGGTAGCCAGACACCTAAGCTTTCTACCACTACCCTCCATGACGGAGTCCCCCCTCACTTTCGGAGCACCGCAAGGGCCTGACTGCCGGCTATCGCCGGCAGGCAGGCGAAAAAGTTTTGGCCCAAAGTCGACACCGTTCTCAAAAATCCAGACATATATTGGCCTGGAATGCCAGGGACATGCCTCCAGCTTGAACCTGCTACCTCAAAGTGTTCTCCATCACCGGTCTGGGGCTACAGCAGCTGAACTGTAGGGTCTCCCAAAACATTCTGTCCCAATATATGTCTGGATTTATGAAAACCGTGCTCACCTCGGCACAACCACCCTGACAGTTTTCCAAGAAATTACAGGGTATTTTTAGACAGATCAGCCACAGGCAGCCTGGCAACACACACTCTACTCACCCAGCTTGCTTGTGACTGGCTGGCTGGCTTCCAGCCACTAAGCCCACAGGGCATGACTGACAAAGGCTGTCCTGCAAAGAAAATAAGCAGTTTTCCTAAGCAAAATGCCTCTCTCTGTGACTCACCCCACCCCCCAAAGGATAATTGCTGGGCCTTTCCCTTGGTACCAGCTGGTAGCCAGACACCTAAGCTTTCTACCACTACCCTCCATGACGGAGTCCCCCCTCACTTTCGGAGCACCGCAAGGGCCTGACTGCCGGCTATCGCCGGCAGGCAGGCGAAAAAGTTTTGGCCCAAAGTCGACACCGTTCTCAAAAATCCAGACATATATTGGCCTGGAATGCCAGGGACATGCCTCCAGCTTGAACCTGCTACCTCAAAGTGTTCTCCATCACCGGTCTGGGGCTACAGCAGCTGAACTGTAGGGTCTCCCAAAACATTCTGTCCCATATATGTCTGGATTTATGAAAACCGTGCTCACCTCGGCACAACCACCCTGACAGTTTTCCAAGAAATTACAGGGTATTTTTAGACAGATCAGCCACAGGCAGCCTGGCAACACACACTCTACTCACCCAGCTTGCTTGTGACTGGCTGGCTGGCTTCCAGCCACTAAGCCCACAGGGCATGACTGACAAAGGCTGTCCTGCAAAGAAAATAAGCAGTTTTCCTAAGCAAAATGCCTCTCTCTGTGACTCACCCCACCCCCCAAAGGATAATTGCTGGGCCTTTCCCTTGGTACCAGCTGGTAGCCAGACACCTAAGCTTTCTACCACTACCCTCCATGACGGAGTCCCCCCTCACTTTCGGAGCACCGCAAGGGCCTGACTGCCGGCTATCGCCGGCAGGCAGGCGAAAAAGTTTTGGCCCAAAGTCGACACCGTTCTCAAAAATCCAGACATATATTGGCCTGGAATGCCAGGGACATGCCTCCAGCTTGAACCTGCTACCTCAAAGTGTTCTCCATCACCGGTCTGGGGCTACAGCAGCTGAACTGTAGGGTCTCCCAAAACATTCTGTCCCAATATATGTCTGGATTTATGAAAACCGTGCTCACCTCGGCACAACCACCCTGACAGTTTTCCAAGAAATTACAGGGTATTTTTAGACAGATCAGCCACAGGCAGCCTGGCAACACACACTCTACTCACCCAGCTTGCTTGTGACTGGCTGGCTGGCTTCCAGCCACTAAGCCCACAGGGCATGACTGACAAAGGCTGTCCTGCAAAGAAAATAAGCAGTTTTCCTAAGCAAAATGCCTCTCTCTGTGACTCACCCCACCCCCCAAAGGATAATTGCTGGGCCTTTCCCTTGGTACCAGCTGGTAGCCAGACACCTAAGCTTTCTACCACTACCCTCCATGACGGAGTCCCCCCTCACTTTCGGAGCACCGCAAGGGCCTGACTGCCGGCTATCGCCGGCAGGCAGGCGAAAAAGTTTTGGCCCAAAGTCGACACCGTTCTCAAAAATCCAGACATATATTGGCCTGGAATGCCAGGGACATGCCTCCAGCTTGAACCTGCTACCTCAAAGTGTTCTCCATCACCGGTCTGGGGCTACAGCAGCTGAACTGTAGGGTCTCCCAAAACATTCTGTCCCAATATATGTCTGGATTTATGAAAACCGTGCTCACCTCGGCACAACCACCCTGACAGTTTTCCAAGAAATTACAGGGTATTTTTAGACAGATCAGCCACAGGCAGCCTGGCAACACACACTCTACTCACCCAGCTTGCTTGTGACTGGCTGGCTGGCTTCCAGCCACTAAGCCCACAGGGCATGACTGACAAAGGCTGTCCTGCAAAGAAAATAAGCAGTTTTCCTAAGCAAAATGCCTCTCTCTGTGACTCACCCCACCCCCCAAAGGATAATTGCTGGGCCTTTCCCTTGGTACCAGCTGGTAGCCAGACACCTAAGCTTTCTACCACTACCCTCCATGACGGAGTCCCCCCTCACTTTCGGAGCACCGCAAGGGCCTGACTGCCGGCTATCGCCGGCAGGCAGGCGAAAAAGTTTTGGCCCAAAGTCGACACCGTTCTCAAAAATCCAGACATATATTGGCCTGGAATGCCAGGGACATGCCTCCAGCTTGAACCTGCTACCTCAAAGTGTTCTCCATCACCGGTCTGGGGCTACAGCAGCTGAACTGTAGGGTCTCCCAAAACATTCTGTCCCAATATATGTCTGGATTTATGAAAACCGTGCTCACCTCGGCACAACCACCCTGACAGTTTTCCAAGAAATTACAGGGTATTTTTAGACAGATCAGCCACAGGCAGCCTGGCAACACACACTCTACTCACCCAGCTTGCTTGTGACTGGCTGGCTGGCTTCCAGCCACTAAGCCCACAGGGCATGACTGACAAAGGCTGTCCTGCAAAGAAAATAAGCAGTTTTCCTAAGCAAAATGCCTCTCTCTGTGACTCACCCCACCCCCCAAAGGATAATTGCTGGGCCTTTCCCTTGGTACCAGCTGGTAGCCAGACACCTAAGCTTTCTACCACTACCCTCCATGACGGAGTCCCCCCTCACTTTCGGAGCACCGCAAGGGCCTGACTGCCGGCTATCGCCGGCAGGCAGGCGAAAAAGTTTTGGCCCAAAGTCGACACCGTTCTCAAAAATCCAGACATATATTGGCCTGGAATGCCAGGGACATGCCTCCAGCTTGAACCTGCTACCTCAAAGTGTTCTCCATCACCGGTCTGGGGCTACAGCAGCTGAACTGTAGGGTCTCCCAAAACATTCTGTCCCAATATATGTCTGGATTTATGAAAACCGTGCTCACCTCGGCACAACCACCCTGACAGTTTTCCAAGAAATTACAGGGTATTTTTAGACAGATCAGCCACAGGCAGCCTGGCAACACACACTCTACTCACCCAGCTTGCTTGTGACTGGCTGGCTGGCTTCCAGCCACTAAGCCCACAGGGCATGACTGACAAAGGCTGTCCTGCAAAGAAAATAAGCAGTTTTCCTAAGCAAAATGCCTCTCTCTGTGACTCACCCCACCCCCCAAAGGATAATTGCTGGGCCTTTCCCTTGGTACCAGCTGGTAGCCAGACACCTAAGCTTTCTACCACTACCCTCCATGACGGAGTCCCCCCTCACTTTCGGAGCACCGCAAGGGCCTGACTGCCGGCTATCGCCGGCAGGCAGGCGAAAAAGTTTTGGCCCAAAGTCGACACCGTTCTCAAAAATCCAGACATATATTGGCCTGGAATGCCAGGGACATGCCTCCAGCTTGAACCTGCTACCTCAAAGTGTTCTCCATCACCGGTCTGGGGCTACAGCAGCTGAACTGTAGGGTCTCCCAAAACATTCTGTCCCAATATATGTCTGGATTTATGAAAACCGTGCTCACCTCGGCACAACCACCCTGACAGTTTTCCAAGAAATTACAGGGTATTTTTAGACAGATCAGCCACAGGCAGCCTGGCAACACACACTCTACTCACCCAGCTTGCTTGTGACTGGCTGGCTGGCTTCCAGCCACTAAGCCCACAGGGCATGACTGACAAAGGCTGTCCTGCAAAGAAAATAAGCAGTTTTCCTAAGCAAAATGCCTCTCTCTGTGACTCACCCCACCCCCCAAAGGATAATTGCTGGGCCTTTCCCTTGGTACCTAGCTGGTAGCCAGACACCTAAGCTTTCTACCACTACCCTCCATGACGGAGTCCCCCCTCACTTTCGGAGCACCGCAAGGGCCTGACTGCCGGCTATCGCCGGCAGGCAGGCGAAAAAGTTTTGGCCCAAAGTCGACACCGTTCTCAAAAATCCAGACATATATTGGCCTGGAATGCCAGGGACATGCCTCCAGCTTGAACCTGCTACCTCAAAGTGTTCTCCATCACCGGTCTGGGGCTACAGCAGCTGAACTGTAGGGTCTCCCAAAACATTCTGTCCCAATATATGTCTGGATTTATGAAAACCGTGCTCACCTCGGCACAACCACCCTGACAGTTTTCCAAGAAATTACAGGGTATTTTTAGACAGATCAGCCACAGGCAGCCTGGCAACACACACTCTACTCACCCAGCTTGCTTGTGACTGGCTGGCTGGCTTCCAGCCACTAAGCCCACAGGGCATGACTGACAAAGGCTGTCCTGCAAAGAAAATAAGCAGTTTTCCTAAGCAAAATGCCTCTCTCTGTGACTCACCCCACCCCCCAAAGGATAATTGCTGGGCCTTTCCCTTGGTACCAGCTGGTAGCCAGACACCTAAGCTTTCTACCACTACCCTCCATGACGGAGTCCCCCCTCACTTTCGGAGCACCGCAAGGGCCTGACTGCCGGCTATCGCCGGCAGGCAGGCGAAAAAGTTTTGGCCCAAAGTCGACACCGTTCTCAAAAATCCAGACATATATTGGCCTGGAATGCCAGGGACATGCCTCCAGCTTGAACCTGCTACCTCAAAGTGTTCTCCATCACCGGTCTGGGGCTACAGCAGCTGAACTGTAGGGTCTCCCAAAACATTCTGTCCCAATATATGTCTGGATTTATGAAAACCGTGCTCACCTCGGCACAACCACCCTGACAGTTTTCCAAGAAATTACAGGGTATTTTTAGACAGATCAGCCACAGGCAGCCTGGCAACACACACTCTACTCACCCAGCTTGCTTGTGACTGGCTGGCTGGCTTCCAGCCACTAAGCCCACAGGGCATGACTGACAAAGGCTGTCCTGCAAAGAAAATAAGCAGTTTTCCTAAGCAAAATGCCTCTCTCTGTGACTCACCCCACCCCCCAAAGGATAATTGCTGGGCCTTTCCCTTGGTACCAGCTGGTAGCCAGACACCTAAGCTTTCTACCACTACCCTCCATGACGGAGTCCCCCCTCACTTTCGGAGCACCGCAAGGGCCTGACTGCCGGCTATCGCCGGCAGGCAGGCGAAAAAGTTTTGGCCCAAAGTCGACACCGTTCTCAAAAATCCAGACATATATTGGCCTGGAATGCCAGGGACATGCCTCCAGCTTGAACCTGCTACCTCAAAGTGTTCTCCATCACCGGTCTGGGGCTACAGCAGCTGAACTGTAGGGTCTCCCAAAACATTCTGTCCCAATATATGTCTGGATTTATGAAAACCGTGCTCACCTCGGCACAACCACCCTGACAGTTTTCCAAGAAATTACAGGGTATTTTTAGACAGATCAGCCACAGGCAGCCTGGCAACACACACTCTACTCACCCAGCTTGCTTGTGACTGGCTGGCTGGCTTCCAGCCACTAAGCCCACAGGGCATGACTGACAAAGGCTGTCCTGCAAAGAAAATAAGCAGTTTTCCTAAGCAAAAT
Source organism: Micromussa lordhowensis (assembly GCA_964020085.1). NCBI lineage: Eukaryota > Metazoa > Cnidaria > Anthozoa > Scleractinia > Lobophylliidae > Micromussa > Micromussa lordhowensis. The sequence goes on from CAXHUQ010000233.1 coordinate 7,995, forward strand.
GCCTCTCTCTGTGACTCACCCCACCCCCCAAAGGATAATTGCTGGGCCTTTCCCTTGGTACCAGCTGGTAGCCAGACACCTAAGCTTTCTACCACTACCCTCCATGACGGAGTCCCCCCTCACTTTCGGAGCACCGCAAGGGCCTGACTGCCGGCTATCGCCGGCAGGCAGGCGAAAAAGTTTTGGCCCAAAGTCGACACCGTTCTCAAAAATCCAGACATATATTGGCCTGGAATGCCAGGGACATGCCTCCAGCTTGAACCTGCTACCTCAAAGTGTTCTCCATCACCGGTCTGGGGCTACAGCAGCTGAACTGTAGGGTCTCCCAAAACATTCTGTCCCAATATATGTCTGGATTTATGAAAACCGTGCTCACCTCGGCACAACCACCCTGACAGTTTTCCAAGAAATTACAGGGTATTTTTAGACAGATCAGCCACAGGCAGCCTGGCAACACACACTCTACTCACCCAGCTTGCTTGTGACTGGCTGGCTGGCTTCCAGCCACTAAGCCCACAGGGCATGACTGACAAAGGCTGTCCTGCAAAGAAAATAAGCAGTTTTCCTAAGCAAAATGCCTCTCTCTGTGACTCACCCCACCCCCCAAAGGATAATTGCTGGGCCTTTCCCTTGGTACCAGCTGGTAGCCAGACACCTAAGCTTTCTACCACTACCCTCCATGACGGAGTCCCCCCTCACTTTCGGAGCACCGCAAGGGCCTGACTGCCGGCTATCGCCGGCAGGCAGGCGAAAAAGTTTTGGCCCAAAGTCGACACCGTTCTCAAAAATCCAGACATATATTGGCCTGGAATGCCAGGGACATGCCTCCAGCTTGAACCTGCTACCTCAAAGTGTTCTCCATCACCGGTCTGGGGCTACAGCAGCTGAACTGTAGGGTCTCCCAAAACATTCTGTCCCAATATATGTCTGGATTTATGAAAACCGTGCTCACCTCGGCACAACCACCCTGACAGTTTTCCAAGAAATTACAGGGTATTTTTAGACAGATCAGCCACAGGCAGCCTGGCAACACACACTCTACTCACCCAGCTTGCTTGTGACTGGCTGGCTGGCTTCCAGCCACTAAGCCCACAGGGCATGACTGACAAAGGCTGTCCTGCAAAGAAAATAAGCAGTTTTCCTAAGCAAAATGCCTCTCTCTGTGACTCACCCCACCCCCCAAAGGATAATTGCTGGGCCTTTCCCTTGGTACCAGCTGGTAGCCAGACACCTAAGCTTTCTACCACTACCCTCCATGACGGAGTCCCCCCTCACTTTCGGAGCACCGCAAGGGCCTGACTGCCGGCTATCGCCGGCAGGCAGGCGAAAAAGTTTTGGCCCAAAGTCGACACCGTTCTCAAAAATCCAGACATATATTGGCCTGGAATGCCAGGGACATGCCTCCAGCTTGAACCTGCTACCTCAAAGTGTTCTCCATCACCGGTCTGGGGCTACAGCAGCTGAACTGTAGGGTCTCCCAAAACATTCTGTCCCAATATATGTCTGGATTTATGAAAACCGTGCTCACCTCGGCACAACCACCCTGACAGTTTTCCAAGAAATTACAGGGTATTTTTAGACAGATCAGCCACAGGCAGCCTGGCAACACACACTCTACTCACCCAGCTTGCTTGTGACTGGCTGGCTGGCTTCCAGCCACTAAGCCCACAGGGCATGACTGACAAAGGCTGTCCTGCAAAGAAAATAAGCAGTTTTCCTAAGCAAAATGCCTCTCTCTGTGACTCACCCCACCCCCCAAAGGATAATTGCTGGGCCTTTCCCTTGGTACCAGCTGGTAGCCAGACACCTAAGCTTTCTACCACTACCCTCCATGACGGAGTCCCCCCTCACTTTCGGAGCACCGCAAGGGCCTGACTGCCGGCTATCGCCGGCAGGCAGGCGAAAAAGTTTTGGCCCAAAGTCGACACCGTTCTCAAAAATCCAGACATATATTGGCCTGGAATGCCAGGGACATGCCTCCAGCTTGAACCTGCTACCTCAAAGTGTTCTCCATCACCGGTCTGGGGCTACAGCAGCTGAACTGTAGGGTCTCCCAAAACATTCTGTCCCAATATATGTCTGGATTTATGAAAACCGTGCTCACCTCGGCACAACCACCCTGACAGTTTTCCAAGAAATTACAGGGTATTTTTAGACAGATCAGCCACAGGCAGCCTGGCAACACACACTCTACTCACCCAGCTTGCTTGTGACTGGCTGGCTGGCTTCCAGCCACTAAGCCCACAGGGCATGACTGACAAAGGCTGTCCTGCAAAGAAAATAAGCAGTTTTCCTAAGCAAAATGCCTCTCTCTGTGACTCACCCCACCCCCCAAAGGATAATTGCTGGGCCTTTCCCTTGGTACCAGCTGGTAGCCAGACACCTAAGCTTTCTACCACTACCCTCCATGACGGAGTCCCCCCTCACTTTCGGAGCACCGCAAGGGCCTGACTGCCGGCTATCGCCGGCAGGCAGGCGAAAAAGTTTTGGCCCAAAGTCGACACCGTTCTCAAAAATCCAGACATATATTGGCCTGGAATGCCAGGGACATGCCTCCAGCTTGAACCTGCTACCTCAAAGTGTTCTCCATCACCGGTCTGGGGCTACAGCAGCTGAACTGTAGGGTCTCCCAAAACATTCTGTCCCAATATATGTCTGGATTTATGAAAACCGTGCTCACCTCGGCACAACCACCCTGACAGTTTTCCAAGAAATTACAGGGTATTTTTAGACAGATCAGCCACAGGCAGCCTGGCAACACACACTCTACTCACCCAGCTTGCTTGTGACTGGCTGGCTGGCTTCCAGCCACTAAGCCCACGGGGCATGACTGACAAAGGCTGTCCTGCAAAGAAAATAAGCAGTTTTCCTAAGCAAAATGCCTCTCTCTGTGACTCACCCCACCCCCCAAAGGATAATTGCTGGGCCTTTCCCTTGGTACCAGCTGGTAGCCAGACACCTAAGCTTTCTACCACTACCCTCCATGACGGAGTCCCCCCTCACTTTCGGAGCACCGCAAGGGCCTGACTGCCGGCTATCGCCGGCAGGCAGGCGAAAAAGTTTTGGCCCAAAGTCGACACCGTTCTCAAAAATCCAGACATATATTGGCCTGGAATGCCAGGGACATGCCTCCAGCTTGAACCTGCTACCTCAAAGTGTTCTCCATCACCGGTCTGGGGCTACAGCAGCTGAACTGTAGGGTCTCCCAAAACATTCTGTCCCAATATATGTCTGGATTTATGAAAACCGTGCTCACCTCGGCACAACCACCCTGACAGTTTTCCAAGAAATTACAGGGTATTTTTAGACAGATCAGCCACAGGCAGCCTGGCAACACACACTCTACTCACCCAGCTTGCTTGTGACTGGCTGGCTGGCTTCCAGCCACTAAGCCCACAGGGCATGACTGACAAAGGCTGTCCTGCAAAGAAAATAAGCAGTTTTCCTAAGCAAAATGCCTCTCTCTGTGACTCACCCCACCCCCCAAAGGATAATTGCTGGGCCTTTCCCTTGGTACCAGCTGGTAGCCAGACACCTAAGCTTTCTACCACTACCCTCCATGACGGAGTCCCCCCTCACTTTCGGAGCACCGCAAGGGCCTGACTGCCGGCTATCGCCGGCAGGCAGGCGAAAAAGTTTTGGCCCAAAGTCGACACCGTTCTCAAAAATCCAGACATATATTGGCCTGGAATGCCAGGGACATGCCTCCAGCTTGAACCTGCTACCTCAAAGTGTTCTCCATCACCGGTCTGGGGCTACAGCAGCTGAACTGTAGGGTCTCCCAAAACATTCTGTCCCAATATATGTCTGGATTTATGAAAACCGTGCTCACCTCGGCACAACCACCCTGACAGTTTTCCAAGAAATTACAGGGTATTTTTAGACAGATCAGCCACAGGCAGCCTGGCAACACACACTCTACTCACCCAGCTTGCTTGTGACTGGCTGGCTGGCTTCCAGCCACTAAGCCCACAGGGCATGACTGACAAAGGCTGTCCTGCAAAGAAAATAAGCAGTTTTCCTAAGCAAAATGCCTCTCTCTGTGACTCACCCCACCCCCCAAAGGATAATTGCTGGGCCTTTCCCTTGGTACCAGCTGGTAGCCAGACACCTAAGCTTTCTACCACTACCCTCCATGACGGAGTCCCCCCTCACTTTCGGAGCACCGCAAGGGCCTGACTGCCGGCTATCGCCGGCAGGCAGGCGAAAAAGTTTTGGCCCAAAGTCGACACCGTTCTCAAAAATCCAGACATATATTGGCCTGGAATGCCAGGGACATGCCTCCAGCTTGAACCTGCTACCTCAAAGTGTTCTCCATCACCGGTCTGGGGCTACAGCAGCTGAACTGTAGGGTCTCCCAAAACATTCTGTCCCAATATATGTCTGGATTTATGAAAACCGTGCTCACCTCGGCACAACCACCCTGACAGTTTTCCAAGAAATTACAGGGTATTTTTAGACAGATCAGCCACAGGCAGCCTGGCAACACACACTCTACTCACCCAGCTTGCTTGTGACTGGCTGGCTGGCTTCCAGCCACTAAGCCCACAGGGCATGACTGACAAAGGCTGTCCTGCAAAGAAAATAAGCAGTTTTCCTAAGCAAAATGCCTCTCTCTGTGACTCACCCCACCCCCCAAAGGATAATTGCTGGGCCTTTCCCTTGGTACCAGCTGGTAGCCAGACACCTAAGCTTTCTACCACTACCCTCCATGACGGAGTCCCCCCTCACTTTCGGAGCACCGCAAGGGCCTGACTGCCGGCTATCGCCGGCAGGCAGGCGAAAAAGTTTTGGCCCAAAGTCGACACCGTTCTCAAAAATCCAGACATATATTGGCCTGGAATGCCAGGGACATGCCTCCAGCTTGAACCTGCTACCTCAAAGTGTTCTCCATCACCGGTCTGGGGCTACAGCAGCTGAACTGTAGGGTCTCCCAAAACATTCTGTCCCAATATATGTCTGGATTTATGAAAACCGTGCTCACCTCGGCACAACCACCCTGACAGTTTTCCAAGAAATTACAGGGTATTTTTAGACAGATCAGCCACAGGCAGCCTGGCAACACACACTCTACTCACCCAGCTTGCTTGTGACTGGCTGGCTGGCTTCCAGCCACTAAGCCCACAGGGCATGACTGACAAAGGCTGTCCTGCAAAGAAAATAAGCAGTTTTCCTAAGCAAAATGCCTCTCTCTGTGACTCACCCCACCCCCCAAAGGATAATTGCTGGGCCTTTCCCTTGGTACCAGCTGGTAGCCAGACACCTAAGCTTTCTACCACTACCCTCCATGACGGAGTCCCCCCTCACTTTCGGAGCACCGCAAGGGCCTGACTGCCGGCTATCGCCGGCAGGCAGGCGAAAAAGTTTTGGCCCAAAGTCGACACCGTTCTCAAAAATCCAGACATATATTGGCCTGGAATGCCAGGGACATGCCTCCAGCTTGAACCTGCTACCTCAAAGTGTTCTCCATCACCGGTCTGGGGCTACAGCAGCTGAACTGTAGGGTCTCCCAAAACATTCTGTCCCAATATATGTCTGGATTTATGAAAACCGTGCTCACCTCGGCACAACCACCCTGACAGTTTTCCAAGAAATTACAGGGTATTTTTAGACAGATCAGCCACAGGCAGCCTGGCAACACACACTCTACTCACCCAGCTTGCTTGTGACTGGCTGGCTGGCTTCCAGCCACTAAGCCCACAGGGCATGACTGACAAAGGCTGTCCTGCAAAGAAAATAAGCAGTTTTCCTAAGCAAAATGCCTCTCTCTGTGACTCACCCCACCCCCCAAAGGATAATTGCTGGGCCTTTCCCTTGGTACCAGCTGGTAGCCAGACACCTAAGCTTTCTACCACTACCCTCCATGACGGAGTCCCCCCTCACTTTCGGAGCACCGCAAGGGCCTGACTGCCGGCTATCGCCGGCAGGCAGGCGAAAAAGTTTTGGCCCAAAGTCGACACCGTTCTCAAAAATCCAGACATATATTGGCCTGGAATGCCAGGGACATGCCTCCAGCTTGAACCTGCTACCTCAAAGTGTTCTCCATCACCGGTCTGGGGCTACAGCAGCTGAACTGTAGGGTCTCCCAAAACATTCTGTCCCAATATATGTCTGGATTTATGAAAACCGTGCTCACCTCGGCACAACCACCCTGACAGTTTTCCAAGAAATTACAGGGTATTTTTAGACAGATCAGCCACAGGCAGCCTGGCAACACACACTCTACTCACCCAGCTTGCTTGTGACTGGCTGGCTGGCTTCCAGCCACTAAGCCCACAGGGCATGACTGACAAAGGCTGTCCTGCAAAGAAAATAAGCAGTTTTCCTAAGCAAAATGCCTCTCTCTGTGACTCACCCCACCCCCCAAAGGATAATTGCTGGGCCTTTCCCTTGGTACCAGCTGGTAGCCAGACACCTAAGCTTTCTACCACTACCCTCCATGACGGAGTCCCCCCTCACTTTCGGAGCACCGCAAGGGCCTGACTGCCGGCTATCGCCGGCAGGCAGGCGAAAAAGTTTTGGCCCAAAGTCGACACCGTTCTCAAAAATCCAGACATATATTGGCCTGGAATGCCAGGGACATGCCTCCAGCTTGAACCTGCTACCTCAAAGTGTTCTCCATCACCGGTCTGGGGCTACAGCAGCTGAACTGTAGGGTCTCCCAAAACATTCTGTCCCAATATATGTCTGGATTTATGAAAACCGTGCTCACCTCGGCACAACCACCCTGACAGTTTTCCAAGAAATTACAGGGTATTTTTAGACAGATCAGCCACAGGCAGCCTGGCAACACACACTCTACTCACCCAGCTTGCTTGTGACTGGCTGGCTGGCTTCCAGCCACTAAGCCCACAGGGCATGACTGACAAAGGCTGTCCTGCAAAGAAAATAAGCAGTTTTCCTAAGCAAAATGCCTCTCTCTGTGACTCACCCCACCCCCCAAAGGATAATTGCTGGGCCTTTCCCTTGGTACCAGCTGGTAGCCAGACACCTAAGCTTTCTACCACTACCCTCCATGACGGAGTCCCCCCTCACTTTCGGAGCACCGCAAGGGCCTGACTGCCGGCTATCGCCGGCAGGCAGGCGAAAAAGTTTTGGCCCAAAGTCGACACCGTTCTCAAAAATCCAGACATATATTGGCCTGGAATGCCAGGGACATGCCTCCAGCTTGAACCTGCTACCTCAAAGTGTTCTCCATCACCGGTCTGGGGCTACAGCAGCTGAACTGTAGGGTCTCCCAAAACATTCTGTCCCAATATATGTCTGGATTTATGAAAACCGTGCTCACCTCGGCACAACCACCCTGACAGTTTTCCAAGAAATTACAGGGTATTTTTAGACAGATCAGCCACAGGCAGCCTGGCAACACACACTCTACTCACCCAGCTTGCTTGTGACTGGCTGGCTGGCTTCCAGCCACTAAGCCCACAGGGCATGACTGACAAAGGCTGTCCTGCAAAGAAAATAAGCAGTTTTCCTAAGCAAAATGCCTCTCTCTGTGACTCACCCCACCCCCCAAAGGATAATTGCTGGGCCTTTCCCTTGGTACCAGCTGGTAGCCAGACACCTAAGCTTTCTACCACTACCCTCCATGACGGAGTCCCCCCTCACTTTCGGAGCACCGCAAGGGCCTGACTGCCGGCTATCGCCGGCAGGCAGGCGAAAAAGTTTTGGCCCAAAGTCGACACCGTTCTCAAAAATCCAGACATATATTGGCCTGGAATGCCAGGGACATGCCTCCAGCTTGAACCTGCTACCTCAAAGTGTTCTCCATCACCGGTCTGGGGCTACAGCAGCTGAACTGTAGGGTCTCCCAAAACATTCTGTCCCAATATATGTCTGGATTTATGAAAACCGTGCTCACCTCGGCACAACCACCCTGACAGTTTTCCAAGAAATTACAGGGTATTTTTAGACAGATCAGCCACAGGCAGCCTGGCAACACACACTCTACTCACCCAGCTTGCTTGTGACTGGCTGGCTGGCTTCCAGCCACTAAGCCCACAGGGCATGACTGACAAAGGCTGTCCTGCAAAGAAAATAAGCAGTTTTCCTAAGCAAAATGCCTCTCTCTGTGACTCACCCCACCCCCCAAAGGATAATTGCTGGGCCTTTCCCTTGGTACCAGCTGGTAGCCAGACACCTAAGCTTTCTACCACTACCCTCCATGACGGAGTCCCCCCTCACTTTCGGAGCACCGCAAGGGCCTGACTGCCGGCTATCGCCGGCAGGCAGGCGAAAAAGTTTTGGCCCAAAGTCGACACCGTTCTCAAAAATCCAGACATATATTGGCCTGGAATGCCAGGGACATGCCTCCAGCTTGAACCTGCTACCTCAAAGTGTTCTCCATCACCGGTCTGGGGCTACAGCAGCTGAACTGTAGGGTCTCCCAAAACATTCTGTCCCAATATATGTCTGGATTTATGAAAACCGTGCTCACCTCGGCACAACCACCCTGACAGTTTTCCAAGAAATTACAGGGTATTTTTAGACAGATCAGCCACAGGCAGCCTGGCAACACACACTCTACTCACCCAGCTTGCTTGTGACTGGCTGGCTGGCTTCCAGCCACTAAGCCCACAGGGCATGACTGACAAAGGCTGTCCTGCAAAGAAAATAAGCAGTTTTCCTAAGCAAAATGCCTCTCTCTGTGACTCACCCCACCCCCCAAAGGATAATTGCTGGGCCTTTCCCTTGGTACCAGCTGGTAGCCAGACACCTAAGCTTTCTACCACTACCCTCCATGACGGAGTCCCCCCTCACTTTCGGAGCACCGCAAGGGCCTGACTGCCGGCTATCGCCGGCAGGCAGGCGAAAAAGTTTTGGCCCAAAGTCGACACCGTTCTCAAAAATCCAGACATATATTGGCCTGGAATGCCAGGGACATGCCTCCAGCTTGAACCTGCTACCTCAAAGTGTTCTCCATCACCGGTCTGGGGCTACAGCAGCTGAACTGTAGGGTCTCCCAAAACATTCTGTCCCAATATATGTCTGGATTTATGAAAACCGTGCTCACCTCGGCACAACCACCCTGACAGTTTTCCAAGAAATTACAGGGTATTTTTAGACAGATCAGCCACAGGCAGCCTGGCAACACACACTCTACTCACCCAGCTTGCTTGTGACTGGCTGGCTGGCTTCCAGCCACTAAGCCCACAGGGCATGACTGACAAAGGCTGTCCTGCAAAGAAAATAAGCAGTTTTCCTAAGCAAAATGCCTCTCTCTGTGACTCACCCCACCCCCCAAAGGATAATTGCTGGGCCTTTCCCTTGGTACCAGCTGGTAGCCAGACACCTAAGCTTTCTACCACTACCCTCCATGACGGAGTCCCCCCTCACTTTCGGAGCACCGCAAGGGCCTGACTGCCGGCTATCGCCGGCAGGCAGGCGAAAAAGTTTTGGCCCAAAGTCGACACCGTTCTCAAAAATCCAGACATATATTGGCCTGGAATGCCAGGGACATGCCTCCAGCTTGAACCTGCTACCTCAAAGTGTTCTCCATCACCGGTCTGGGGCTACAGCAGCTGAACTGTAGGGTCTCCCAAAACATTCTGTCCCAATATATGTCTGGATTTATGAAAACCGTGCTCACCTCGGCACAACCACCCTGACAGTTTTCCAAGAAATTACAGGGTATTTTTAGACAGATCAGCCACAGGCAGCCTGGCAACACACACTCTACTCACCCAGCTTGCTTGTGACTGGCTGGCTGGCTTCCAGCCACTAAGCCCACAGGGCATGACTGACAAAGGCTGTCCTGCAAAGAAAATAAGCAGTTTTCCTAAGCAAAATGCCTCTCTCTGTGACTCACCCCACCCCCCAAAGGATAATTGCTGGGCCTTTCCCTTGGTACCAGCTGGTAGCCAGACACCTAAGCTTTCTACCACTACCCTCCATGACGGAGTCCCCCCTCACTTTCGGAGCACCGCAAGGGCCTGACTGCCGGCTATCGCCGGCAGGCAGGCGAAAAAGTTTTGGCCCAAAGTCGACACCGTTCTCAAAAATCCAGACATATATTGGCCTGGAATGCCAGGGACATGCCTCCAGCTTGAACCTGCTACCTCAAAGTGTTCTCCATCACCGGTCTGGGGCTACAGCAGCTGAACTGTAGGGTCTCCCAAAACATTCTGTCCCAATATATGTCTGGATTTATGAAAACCGTGCTCACCTCGGCACAACCACCCTGACAGTTTTCCAAGAAATTACAGGGTATTTTTAGACAGATCAGCCACAGGCAGCCTGGCAACACACACTCTACTCACCCAGCTTGCTTGTGACTGGCTGGCTGGCTTCCAGCCACTAAGCCCACAGGGCATGACTGACAAAGGCTGTCCTGCAAAGAAAATAAGCAGTTTTCCTAAGCAAAATGCCTCTCTCTGTGACTCACCCCACCCCCCAAAGGATAATTGCTGGGCCTTTCCCTTGGTACCAGCTGGTAGCCAGACACCTAAGCTTTCTACCACTACCCTCCATGACGGAGTCCCCCCTCACTTTCGGAGCACCGCAAGGGCCTGACTGCCGGCTATCGCCGGCAGGCAGGCGAAAAAGTTTTGGCCCAAAGTCGACACCGTTCTCAAAAATCCAGACATATATTGGCCTGGAATGCCAGGGACATGCCTCCAGCTTGAACCTGCTACCTCAAAGTGTTCTCCATCACCGGTCTGGGGCTACAGCAGCTGAACTGTAGGGTCTCCCAAAACATTCTGTCCCAATATATGTCTGGATTTATGAAAACCGTGCTCACCTCGGCACAACCACCCTGACAGTTTTCCAAGAAATTACAGGGTATTTTTAGACAGATCAGCCACAGGCAGCCTGGCAACACACACTCTACTCACCCAGCTTGCTTGTGACTGGCTGGCTGGCTTCCAGCCACTAAGCCCACAGGGCATGACTGACAAAGGCTGTCCTGCAAAGAAAATAAGCAGTTTAGTGAACCCCATCTCTAATGATTAAATAGGTTTAAATGTCCAGATTTTCCATCGAACTGAATAGCGTATGGTGTTGAGTACTCGTTGTATCAATGAAGTTAAGCAACAATGATCTCGGACAGTTCTTGGATGGGTGACTGCCGGATATTATATACCATTTTCTTCGTAAAATTTGATTTTAACTTTTGTCTTTTTTCGTTTAAAATGTTTAAGTTTTATTGTAGGTATTCCGCTCCCGCCAAAATCTATTAGAATAAAGAAAAGCGTGCAAAAATATCAGGGGTTTCTGGAAACACTTTCCGTCTCAGAAACCCATCGTTAGAACAATAGATCTATAAATAACAGGGGTAAAAATGTAAGTTTATACATTGAGGAGTAAAAAGAAACCAAACAAAAACATGTTCGAAGCAATTAAAGTGGCGTACTCAACCGAAATGCGTTAACTTTTGATGGAAACTATATTTTGCAAAGATCAGAAAATATCCATTTTTTCGATATTCTCACTACTGATTTTGTTTTAAGCTCTACAAGTTAACTGGAATATTAAAACAAGAGTATAGGCGAACTAATAAACACAAAATAACCATAATTTTGCGTTTCATACCTTTTGTATGGCCTAAAATGTGGTTATTTTCTTGAAAAATCTTGGGGTAGGGGTACTATAATTTCATTTTCGACCACTTTTGTTGGAGAAAGACTAGATTCCCTAGTACCAAATTGCAGCTAATATCGTCTTTCTTATCGTGAATTTTAGTAATCAGTGAACCATTTTCAATTCTTATGTCCACATCCACAAACGGTGTGTGACAACTATATAAATTAGATTTGACAGGTTTGAGTTCTTCTGGATATATATCTTTTAAATTATTACCAAAATCTGTATTGTTCAAAGCCAAATTATCATCCAGATATCTATACGTGTTATTGAATTTATTTACCAGGTCATGTTCCGCTTGATTTTTATAGATTTAAAAATGTCTTGGCAACATTTTGATATATTATTACCCCCAGCGACTACTCGTCGGGGGCATAAAAGTTAATTCGTGTCCGTCTGTCAGTCTGCCATTCCGTACGAACTTTCGTCAAGGTTTTCGGTAAAAAGGAATGACATGAAACTTCGTAGGATTGTTTGTTGCAATGCAATTAACGTTATTAGCAACTTTCGGACCTGTCGAACCCCAACTTCCTTTTTGCGTGCGGGGCATGGATCCATTTCTTTCATTAGATCTTTTTATTATCAAATTGATGCTCTTTCCGGGATTTTGACGTTGTTCTCTTTTATGGTTTTATCTTTCGTTTTTAGTACTTTTGCAAGTTACAGGGATGATTTTTTTCAGCTTTTTAGCTGATTTAAGCTATTTTCTATTTTTGTCTCAAAATTTTCGTCCAAAAAGTTATCAGAAACTATGAAAGCTGCTAGAAATTTGCATTTTCACACACATATCTCCCCTATTTCAGCTATTCTTCAAAATCATCCCTGAAGTTAACATAATATACGTGTTTGACTGGTCTTTCAGTTTTTTCTAGTCACTAGTGTTCCCGATGAAGGTGAATCCAGAAAAG
>CAXHUQ010000234.1:0-42500 GCA_964020085.1 Micromussa lordhowensis
AGCAAATAACATGTTTGTCTTGTTTACAACGTGTTTGTGTTGTTTACTCAGCATTAACCTACATTCCAATACAAAAAGTAAGCATAACTCAATACTTCATGAATAATCAATAAACAAAATCATTGTACCTCTAATAACTTGTTGAAAGGTTCCAGCTAAGAACATCCAAACTCCATAGTTACCAAAGGGGGTAGGGGAGGGGAGAAGTGGACTGAGAACCAATCACATTTAAGGAATTTGCAAGCATATAATTATGAGGATTTGATATATTTACCATATGAACTATAATCTAGCAACAATTTTTAGCACAATTGCTACTAATCTCAATATGATTGGTTAATTTGCCATTGTCAATATTGAATAAGCATCCAGACAGAGCTGCACACGTCAATGTGTCACACAATGCCTTTTTCAGCTCGCGCTCTGTAAGAAAACAATTTCTTGATTAGTTGGCATGGTAAAAAAGAAAATTGAGTGTGGTGTAGTGTTGTATGTACTCTTATTGACAACAATACATGTCATCACAGTGGTCAAAATTTGTTGTGGTGCACCTCCTGAGTCCACAACATTTTGACCGCTGTGATGACATGTACTCGTTGTTGATAGGAGTACAGACAACACTAAACCACATTTGATTTGTTAATTTGCAGAAATCTATCTTGGTGCAAAAAGTAACTTGGATGTTCCTGCTTTTACACCTTCCAACTGCAAATGTTTGGCAAAGTAAAGTTGTGTAAACACATTATTTATAAGGCGATCTCTCACCAATACACCAGCATTATTATTAAGGTCAGCTGTACCTCAATCACCAAGTCAGGTGCATGAGGGGGGTTGCTCTATATCATCAGGGAGTGGTGTTTTGTCATATATACACATATTGTGCAGCACAGCAGTTGCTGTGATGATACTGCAACAACGATTGGGATGAAATTGTAATGCCCCACCAGATACATCAAGGCAACGAAATCTGGGCTTCCATAGGCCAAAGGCTCTTTCGATTGTGTTCCTAGCTTTTGTGTGGGCCTTTTGATATCTCCTTTGAGGTGCAGTGGAGACATCAGCGACCTTAAGATCCAGGATGGGAGAGAGGACAACGGCGCGCCAAAAGACGGTAAGGACTGGGCCTAGGTCCCCGTCTCACCCGATGGATAAATAGCTTAAGATTGTTGTTGACGGGGACGCCATTTTGCTTCCAGAATATTTTGGCCATTTTGGGTTATTCTACAGCATGTTAAACATTTCATATCGTGGATTAGGAAGCGTATTTTTCTTACATCTTGGGTATTGGGGTCTTCAAAACATGACGTAAGTTTTAAGCTTATATGGCAGCTTAATTCGTCATCTAGCTGATGTCGTAGTAAAAAAAATTCTTTTCCTCTAACTCTGTTGCTTGATTTGTTTGGCTTGTTATCTTATGTTTTGTGTGTAAAAATACGCGTTAAAATGAGTTTTAAGCATGCAAGAGATGCCTTGGTTCTATGTCATGACTTGGTTCTATGTCATGAATTTTGCTTGCTATACGATGCAAATCGATCGAAAAATCCCGAACCTGTACAAAGAGTATGGAAAATTTGATCTTGACAATATGGAGGACGTTGAATGTAAAGCGGAATTTCGCTTCCATAAAGAAGACATCCTGGTGCTGGCAGAGGTCCTTGGTTTACCCGAAACTTTCACTTGCAGCCAGGGATCCGTGACTAATGGCATTGAAGGGCTATGCATTATGCTGAAAAGATTTAGGTACACTTGCAGGTGCTCAGACTTAATTCCCTGTTTTGGCCACCCTGTTCCTGTGATGAGCATGATCTGTAACACAGTAGTTGACTTCATCTAAAATCTCCATGGCCATAGAATAACCGTGTACAATCACAACCTTCTTGATTCGGCTAGCCTTCAAGTCTATGCAGATGCAGTTTTACAAAAGGTGCCGCCCTGGATAATTGTTTTGGTTTTGTGGATGGCACGGTCAGGCCCATTTGTTGCCATGGAGAAATGCAAAGAGCTGTATACAATGGACACAAATGTGTACATGGACTAAAATTTCAGTCAGCTGCTCTACCAAATGGACTCATCGCAAATCTTTTTGGACTTGTAGGTTAGTGCATTATTCATTTCGGCTAATACCAAGGCAATGGGAAGGTATAAACATGAGGCATATGATTTATTTAAATCCCTTGGCCATTTGTAGGGATGGCTTTTTTCTTCAGACTGAACTCAAATGACCTCTGACACCAATTGTCAGAGTTCACATGCATTTTGTAACTTACTGTACCTGTGAACAGATGAATATAGGGAGACAGCATAAAACTTATATGTTAATTTATTAGTAGGTATTTCTACATAAATGAGTTGAGCCTCAAATAAGCACACATATCTATCAAGGTCAGAAGGGTTTTGGCTTTACATAGTATTACTGTAATTGGTTTGAAGGAAGTATTAGATTTCAAGATTGTAAGCTCAACATAAACAATATTTCAAAACTCCACTATATCTCTTTTACAGAAGGGAGAAAACATGATGCATCAATGCTGGATGAGTCTGGTCTGTTGAATGAGCTTGAGATGCATGCCTTTTCACCAACTGGCCTGGCAATGTGTATTTATGGTGATCCAGCATATCCCCACCGTATTCATCTGCAAAGACCATTTCAGTATGGAGTACTGACACATCAGATGCAAAATTTCAATGAGTCCACGAGTAAAGTTCGTTCCTCAGTCGAGTGGATTTTTGGGGACATCATTAAATATTTTAAATTTTTAGATTTTAAGAAAGACTTGAAGCTGGATTTAAGCCCCATTGGGAAAATGTACATTGTCTGTGCCTTACTTAGGAATGCACTTACTTGCCTTTATGGTAACACAACCTCTGAGTTTTTTCAGTTAGACCCTCCATCTCTGGAAGATTACTTTGCTTAAGTGTCATTCATACTTGAGGACATAGCTGAATGTTTTTGGTTTGTAGGCTTGTTTTAACAGAAAATCTCCACAAGGAATTATACATTAAAGAAATATTACTGGAAACCAAGGGTTCTTGACAAAAAATGGCAGCTGTCGCCCAGGTACTGTAAAGTCTGCATCAATTTCTTTCTTAGGATGATGAGCAGTGCTTCACAGATTTTATTTCCCAAAATGTCTTTTGTGTCCAGGATTTTGACACCAAAAAAATAGTATCCATATACTCTGTCCATGGAAGGGAGTGCAATGTCACCCCCACCCCTCTGGAATTTGCAAATGTAAGCAGTGATTTGTATGGAAAACAAGGTCTTTCCCCCCACCCCCAATATTATGCTATATTCTAAAACTGAAGAAAAAACCTATGAAAATGAAGTAATCATTTATTTACTACAATCCAAGATGAAAAAGTAAATACATTGTAATATGCTATGCTGTTGTTTTTGTTAGAACAAGTGTAACACTTTTTTTCAACAAGTTTTCAAGTATAGCAATTCTAAATGCTCTTTTTGAAATACAATATTTGAGAAAATGGTTGACACTCAAAACATTTAAAATACACTGTGAGTATCAATAGAACAACAAGAAGGCAAGGTTCAATATCATTATCATGCACTTACACACTCATATGAAATCTGCTCAAGCAGTTCTTGTTCACTTCTCCAAAAATTTGGAAAACATGGTTATCATCATGGTCTGGAATCCATCAATTTGTTTCTGTTGCTGTGTCAGCTGCTGGCTCATCAACTTCATCATAGCTTCATTCTTCTTGGTTTCTTGCTGCAACTCTTGCTTTTTCAGCTCCAGCTCCTCTTTTTTAAATTCATCCAACCTTTCGTTCCTCTCCTTTAGATACTCCAGGGTGTTGTTTCCACTTGATCTTCTTTTCTTCCCCTTCACTTCATTCTCACTTCTTTTCATTCTGTCTCCCAGCCTCTCCATTGCCCTCTTTCTCACTTCCTCAGCATCTTTCTTATCTTCCTTTACCTTCCTCTTTGGTGCTGCTGTCTCCTGTTAGTCTCGATCAGCCTCATCTTCTCTCACAATGAGGTCTTCCAGGGCTTGCTCTACCTCTGTCAATTCTGGGGTGCTAATCCCACTTGCTCTTTCCACCTCTTTAATTTTCCTCCTGAATGCTTTGGCAAGAAGACCATACCTTTCTCTAACACCTGTTTGGTCAACCTTAAATTTGGGGGCTTTTACTTGCAAAAGGCGCTCAGAGATTTTATTCCACTTCCGACCTCTTTGAACTGTCCAACTAAAATGACATCATGTTCCTTTGTCCTGAACATCCTGTCATACGAAATGTGGCATAGTTAATAAACTATCAATGACAGTAGTGAAAGAAACAACACACAATCTACAAAAACTCTACCATATTAATAGAGGAAAACAGCGAAACGTCTTATGATGGAAGGTAAACCTCACTGGTAGTAAGAAACAAATATAATGCTAAGAAATATTTAGATATAATGTGTGAACTGTGTAGGAAGTTAAAAGATACATGCATGATGTGTAATTATAGCATATTCAAGTACGAGGAACAGGGAGACTTATGTTAAAAGTTTGTTGTGAAAAGGGACAAGACAAAGAGCTATTGAGCTATGAAAAAATGCCGGAGAGGTTGGTTGTATGCAAGAAAATATTTAATACAGACATATTGGCACT
This sequence comes from Micromussa lordhowensis, assembly GCA_964020085.1. NCBI lineage: Eukaryota > Metazoa > Cnidaria > Anthozoa > Scleractinia > Lobophylliidae > Micromussa > Micromussa lordhowensis. Next base: position 4,620 of record CAXHUQ010000234.1, read on the forward strand.
AGTAACTGCAGTTGTTCAATAGAAAACCGACAAGAAAAAATTCGGTCCTAAAATGTTTTCCGGAGTTTTGATAAACGCACACCACTGGAGATCATTAAACAATGATTGAAAGCAGAAAAAAAAAACGGGAAAAGACAAATCACACCTGCATCTTCTGCACGACAGAACTCCAACAACAAACATAAAACGAGCCAACAAAAATATTTACTTACGCTGGCTTTTTGTTGCTTGTTTCCTTTGAACATGACGGGGAGGGGGTCGAGACAAACTGAGCAGAGCTCATTGCAAGTTTACAGGACTAAATCTCAGAGAAAACCAAAGAAAATCAAGTACACAAAGGGCACAACGTCAAACTGGTGTTTTTGCCGTCCTCGACGGAGTCAAGATGGCGTCAAGCAATCATGAAAACAAAGCAGATCTCTAATGCACATGCTTCTTATGGGAAAACAACTTCCGGTCGGCCGTTGTCCTCGCTCCTATCCTGGATCTTACGGTCCCTATCATCAGGCCTAAAAGGGGTCAACAAATATGGCTGTATCCCATAGCCACGATGTCCAAGAAGCCAGCCATTTTGTCCACCACCATCTTCAAGGTGTGCATGGAGCATGCTGCTATTGAATACTGCTGAATCACGAACAGATCCCTGCCATCTGCACACAAAGTTAGTAAAGGAGAGTTCAGCATTGCGTACAGCCATGGCATTAATGGCGTGAAAGCCCTTATGCCAGACATACATGTGTTCGTCATTGTACAGAGCCCTAATGGGGATCAGGGAACCATCCACTGCTCCTATCACCCTTGGCATACGTGCAATTTTGAAGAAATCAGCCATTGTTTCCTATCAAACAACAAATTTTGTATGCATTGAGTTTCAAGCAATATCCTCCCTGTCTATTTCCTGCTAAATTCAAAGCCCACCATTCCCTATGCTTTCAGAATGCCACTCCAAACCCCTCTGCCCCAAAAATTCCAAAAAGTCACCCATGCACTGTGCTGTAAGGAAAATATTATGTATATTTTCTGGATTAACTCATTTTATAGGAAACCTGAGAAATTTATGTACTGGAAAGCTCTGTGATCAATCAGTTGCACAGAAATCTGCTCAAATTTTGCAAACCTTTTATACTTTGACTATTTCGTATTGAAGTCTAGCTTCATAAGGTACTTACATTCAGCTTGGTATTTCTGGTTGGAAACACAATCCACTCTGCAGCCATGTTTTTAAGGCATTGCGAGACTGCTATCAACGATCTGCTAGAACTTGACTTTGACACTCTATTGTGTCGGCAATTACGTTTAGGAAACACCCTGATGCATAGTATCGGAGAGCTATAAGAACCTGAAAAGGGATTATAGATGTAATCAACATGAATTCTTGCAGTGAGCATCAAATTGTCAGGTTCAGTGTGTTTTAGCGAAGAAGCTAAACAAATTGTGCAGACCGCCAAGGGAACAGGGTCCTATCTCAACGCCCATTACAACAGCTTGGGCTTGTACTGATAAAAATTTAGCGGCTACAATGGGCGACAAAAGTGTGGAGACACTTTGGAGTACTTTGCCATTTTGGAGTACTTAAGGCCAATTTCCCCACTCAACTCTACGATTGTACCCCTTCCCCCCAAACAATGTTGGATTTCATGTCTCTAGAACTTGCTCTTTTCGTAAACAACATTGAAAAGGGGGAGGGGGTGTGGCTCTCAATGTAAACTGAATTTTAAATAGAACAAGTTAAATGCTGCAATTAGCACTTGATTCAGGCAACTGTCTCGACTACTTTTGTCGCCCATTGTCTGAGAGCGGTACCTATATATTTCGCATTAATTATTACCGCGCGAATTTAGATAACGTGGAAAATAGTGTTTGGTGGAATTTTTTCGTGTTACGAGAGAAAAACTAGTCATATTTGAGATAGATAAGCCGGCAAACTTCACGATAATCGTGCTTTTAGTTTGATTTGATGATATGATTGGTCGCGGCACAATTGTAAGACTTAGAAAGTCAAATTAGAGTTTTTCGGTTCGCGAAGTAAAGGCAGGCGATCAGTTTCAAATGCATTGAAGTTGAATCTATTTCATCACACGCCAAGTCTACAGAATGGATAGGATCAAAGAGTACGACTCAGATTCACCTACATCGGAAGAAAATGAAGATATCTTTGTACCAGAAAGTAGAAAATTGGATGCACGCTCTGTTCGCAAAGTTTATTTAATAATGTACAGCCAAGTGGACGAAGAACTTTTTCCAACAAGGAGATCATTTGTCGATGCGGTTCTCCAGTCCTTTAATGATTGTAATGTGGTTCAGTGGTTTTGTTCGCTCGAACAACATATTTCTGCCGGTGTTCATTATCACATGGCCATCAAGTTAGACCAAAACAAACGGTGGATTTCCAGCAAAAGATTTTTACTGGAGAGGCGTGGGATCTCAGTCCATTTCTCCGAAATTCACACGAACTATTATAGCGCGTGGAAGTATATTGAGAGTTTAGAACATCCAGATTTAATGAACGTGGGCCCTTCGAGAACGATGATGGCTTCTATCGCTGTCCAGTCCAGAAGTAAGAGGAAAGCGAGCCACAATGCAGACGATGCTGGTCAGAACACTTCCGATGAGTCCGATGTGGACCATAGTCACACTCAAGTTACCGCGGTTTCGGCAGATGCAGATAACAATGAAGCTAAGAGAAGGAAAAAACAGATGACTTCATACGAACTTGCGGAAATTGTATTAGCCAAAAACATTAAGTCTCGGAGTGAGCTGCTTGCTCTTGCCAGACAACAGAAACTCAAAGGCAAAACTGACATCGCAGAGTTTATAGTAAACAATGGAACCAAAGTTGTTTCAGAAGTTTTAGACACCGCGTGGGAAATGCAAAATTCAACAGCTGATTTAGAAAGGGCAAGGAAAAGCAGAGTGCAGTTGCTTCACGAAGCCAGACAGGGAGAGTGCATGGAAGGCTGTTGTGGCCAGTGGTTAGTATGCGCAAAAGAAGTTTTAGAAAGGAATGGAATTAACATCCAGTACTTTGCGCAATGTGTTCTGGAGCTATTAGAGAAAGGACGGGGGAAATATCGGAACACTATGATCGCAGGAATAGCAAACTGCGGAAAAACCTTCCTGCTGAACCCTTTTAACAAGATTTTTAACACTTTTTCCAACCCAGCATCGACAAGTTTCGCATGGGTGGGCGCTGAAAAAGCCGAGTGCATTTTCTTAAACGATTTTAGGTGGTCACCTTCAGTTATCCAGTGGCACGATTTTCTGTTGTTACTGGAGGGACAGCTAGTTCACCTGCCAGCCCCGAAAACGCACTACACAAGGGACATTGTCTTCAACAAAGACACGCCAATCTTTACCACTGGAAATAACCCCATCGTATTCGTAAAAAATGGTGCCATCGACGAAAAGGAGACGGAAATGATGATGGTCCGTTGGAAGATCTTTCGATTCCATGCTCAAATCTCCCAAGAGAAGCAGCGAGAAATTTATCCTTGTGGAAAATGTTTTGCGACGTTGGTCCTTGGAGACACATCCACAACGGGTAACCACGAGTAACCATGGGTTACCAAACGTACAATAAAGGTTATACATAATGTTATTATCCCTCAACTATCGGTGACCTGTGGTTACCCGTGGTTATATATTACCAGTTCAATCTCATAAGAGACAGCCTTTTTCCGCCATAGGAACTGATACACTTAGTTAAAGAACGACGAAATGGAAGTGTACAAACTGTATTGATTTATTTTGTACTTTTGAGGCTTGTGAAGTGATTAATATTGAGTGAAAATCATAGTTGTTTACACTGAGTGAGAAGTCACGCAATACGTCACGTTACTTAGCTACGCAACAAGGTCACACAAGACGTTTGTCGTTTTTGAAACGAAAGTAAATATAAGCGGAATTGATATTTTCTCCTATTTATTCAAAATTTTGTCACTGTCCTTTGTTAGCAATGATTAAATCGATTCTCTTGTTCATACTCGCGATGGTTCGGTCAATTAAGTTCTTATCTAGCGATTTAATAGTATCGAAAATCCGTGCACAGAACTGGTCAAACGTTTCGAAAGTTATTTTCTTAATGCATCGTCATGCAAAATTGTTTTTATGATGTGAAAAATATTTTCAATGCAATTTATGTCTCCGCTTCTGTGTGGTATAGACATCATTTCAGCCCCGATGCTATTCCAAGCGGCAGGAGCTAAAGCCGAGTTTTGACTGGGTTCCCCATCCTGGACAAAAAGCTTAGACCCTCCTTTGCGGGCAAATTCTCTTTCGATCAAACCCTTAAAATATAAGCCGTTCATTCTGTGGTATTTCTCACACAGAACCACTCCTTCGCGGTATGTTATGGCGACAACAAAGTTTGCCACTCTCCCACCAGACCCAAAATGAGAACCCTTTGCTGTGCATCCGCAGGCCAGTCCCTCCGTTTCTTTTCTCCAGATGCGCCCCCAAGGTGCCCGCGCTTGGTCTAAGGGGTTAAACTTATGTATAAAACTAACCGCATCCAAGAAAAATGCAATCTGTTCAGTCCACAAGTTGTCATTGTATTCACGTTTGATCTTTCGTGCAAATTTTAATCTCTTTTTCAGATCTTTATCTGTTAGGAGACCCTTTTGGCGTGCTTGTAAATACTTGTATCCTTGGCTACGAAGAAACCGGTGTACTGTTCGGAAGGAAGCATGTCTTGGACTGACGCCTGCTTGCTGCATAAGTCGCTTCACAGTAAATTTCCCTTCTGACTTCCTCAATTTTGGGATTTCACGCAGAAGCAATCGCTTTTGTCGTACACCCAATTTTCGGGGGTGTCCGATGGATTTTTTCTTTTTGTGCTCTTGATTGTTTTCGCGGATTTTACCTTCCTTTAAAATGCGGTACAGTGAGGCACGGGATATGTGCGACCACTGAATGATCTGTTTGGCACTTAAACTTCTCCATTCCTTTGCAAAGCGGACATAAGCACGCGTTTCACTAGAAATTCGCGCCTTAAAAACCATTTTGCCTAGTTCATCTGCTGTTTTACACCTTTGTGACGTCATCACTCAAATGCAATAATCACGATATTTACGCGCTAATTAATTTCAGGTAACGGAGAGCAGTACCAACATGATCATGTGACTAATTAGAATGTCTTGTGTTTGTATCCAGGTCACGCAGTGTATCGTTTCCATTAAATAACGGTTTTTCACCTTCAGACAATGGGCGACAAAAGTGTTGAGACACTTTGCCATTTTGGAGTACTTAAGGCCAATTTCCCCACTCAACTCTACGATTGTACCCCCTTCCCCCCAAACAATGTTGGATTTCATGTCTCTACAACTTGCTCTTTTCGTAAACAACATTGAAAAGGGGGAGGGGGTGTGGCTCTCAATTTAAACTGAATTTTAAATAGAATAAGTTAAATCCTGCAATTAGCACTCGATTCAGGCAACTGTCTCAACTACTTTTGTCGCCCATTGTAGCTTTATCAAGTATACAGAATATTGGGAGTGTGGAAGGAACTCGTACACGTTTTGAAACTGAATGGCCAAAGTTCAACTTGCGTGATTTAACCGAACACAATTTCCACAGATCCGAGATGGATTTTTTTCTTCAAAAGTTGATCAATTGAAATCCGAATGAAACCAGTTTGCAAAGAGGGAGATGATTTTTAAGTTCTTTGTTCTCGTTGAACTACCTATCATGAGTACAGTGCACTTGTTATACGTTTGAAATCTATAGCTAATGAAGGAACACCATTTGTGTACTTCGCGGACTTCGGATATGAAGCTCTCTTTGCGACTGCTATAAAATTATTTCACATTTTATCTGCGTAGCATGTCTAATTTCTAACTTCCTCATTGTTATGAAAACTCTGCAAATTCCAACAAAGAACTAGCATCGCTTAAAACTTGCTGTGGGTTATTAGGTTTGCTTGACAGGAACCCAGTTTGATGCTTAAAAGGAAGCCATTTCGAGGTAACAATGTTCGTCCACCAGCCACTTAATACCCGGTCTCGAAAGCTGAAACCTTTCCAAAACTTCACAATCGGCCATGTTGCCAAGAATGGGTCTGTTATTGTAAGACCGAGGTCTTCTCGCCAAACCAAAAATTCCGCCTCAGGCCGCCATTTTGTTTAGTGTTGCAACATATGCGATTTCCCAGTAACTTTACGGGAGGTCGTGACCTCCCGTAAGTTACCGGGCAAGTTACCAGGAAAGCTAACGGGATGGAAATTAATGGGAGCTTCGAGAAACACCCGAAAAGTTTACGGGCACTTACTGGGTGACTTACCGGGCCTGATAGTTTACCGGGTCTTTCTCGAAACAGGCCCCTGTTCAGTATGTTAATTCAGATGCTGACTGACATACTTTTTCAGGCTTTAATTTCACAACTGCTTAAGTACCACAAGCACTTAAGTTGTGTTTATAACTCTGATGATCAACATGTCTTTGTATCTTTCTATGGTGTTCAAATATATGGAATTTTTTTCAGGCTTTTATTTCACAACTGCTTTAGTTGTGTGTGTAACTGCGATGATCAACAACGTCTTTACATGAAAAGTCTTCCAGTCACTAAATCAATATTTGAAAAAGATGGCATAACTCCATAAGAATATCTCATTAAGAACTATATTCATTGCACTCATTAATATCTTTCTGTTTGAAAAAGGAATCATGGAATTTAATAAGATGAAGATACCCAGAGATACCATTATACACGTTTATAATTATTTCCAAGTAAAAATGTGATTAAAGGACACTCAAAAAGTGACAGAAATGACCTCAGCCGGCTACTCTCCTTCTTGTATGTCTCTGTAACTGATAGCGCTACTTTAATAGTCCATAAAATAACTGAGAATATCACACTCCAGACAAAGAGGGCAGAGTACAATATTTTCTAAGTGTCGAAACATCAAGATTTTATGGTGTACCCAAGCTCGAAAATTTCCTCAGCTACAATGCAAAAATAATACTTAATGAGGGATGAGGATTTTTCTACAGTATTGTGCAAAAGTAATGCAAACGATAATCGTTGAATATCGCAAAAATCGCGATATATCAGTGATATTTAACGCTAATTAACTTCAAACGATATATCGAGCGATATATCGTAACAGTCATTGTTTTATTTCTTGGTAAGATATCGCAAGATATCGTTTATACTTTGCGATAAATCGTTTCCGTTCAGCGATATATCGTTCTCGCTTAGCGATATATCGTTCTCCCTGAGTGATATATCGTTCTTGCATAGCGATATATCGTTCCCACCCAGCGATATATCGTTTTCGCTTAGCAATACATTGTTTCTGCTCAGCAAGATATCGTTGACTGCTTGTGAAACAAATGTACATTTCTTCACAGACCATTTAAGCTAATGAAGAATCCTCTTCGCTACAAACTAAGCTTCTAAGATGGCGAGTTCAGATAAAATCATAAATCAAACATGTTAGCTAAAGCGCATAAATCGATTGAACGTACCTGTCCAGGTTCCATAAAAAACTCACTCAAACACTCGTGAATTCCTGCAGCAAGTTTTATACCAGAGAGGACAACTGTATCACCACAGAGGTTTAGGTGGGCAGAATAATAAAAAACCGGAATAGTAGATGTTATGTGTATTTATGGCTGTTCGTTCTTGCCGTGTAATTTATTAGGATCCAGTCTCCACACAACGTTCGGGTATTGATTGACATGGCAATGCGAGAAATGATTTTGTTACAGATTCTGTTACTCGTGCAATGACTTTAAAATATAATTTAGAAGTGTAAAAAAAAAATTAAAAAAAGTGTTTTTGATAACTTTGTTTGTCTTGCTTAATGGTTTGTGGCTGAGCCGACAAAGGAAGCTTTGCGTGACGACAAAAACGTTCGAAAGGCGCTTTAAATTAAGGCCACTCTGGACATGCTATGGCGATTATGGAAAATGCTTTGGTGATTACGACAATGTGTAAAGTCGCATTAAAATTACTTTGACATAAAAACTCTTCGGCTTTATATAGCCTTTCACAAAAATATCACACTTTCGTTGTTTGAATAAACCTGTGATGCTCACTAATTATGAATAGATTTAATTTGCATTTGAATAAAGATACAGACTGGGAGCAGTCTCTCTTTTGCTCTAAAACTAGGGTAAAGAACACTAAAAAACTGAGTACAACGCCGCTCACAGTTAGCTGATCGCGCTCGCTTTTTTCATGTCACCGATTTTAGAGCAAAAGAGAGACACGGGTCGTACGTGAAAGTAAACTTGTGAGCTTTTCAATCGCAGGGCTGGTTACTGAGCCCAAGTATTTTACCTATAATTGTTAAATCGTTTATATACGCATACCAAGTCACAATATTCTTGATTTTTTTAGGTGTGTTAGAAATTTGATGGCTGTAAAAAGCATTCGCGTTTGATTTCGTATTATCATGTGTAGCAAAATACGACATGTGTGTAGTAACCATATAGATAGCGGACAGTCTCTCTTTCGCTCTAAAATCCGTAACCAAGCGAATAAAGTGAGTGCGACTCACGGGTTTGCCGATCGCTGATAGAAGATCGCGCTCACTTTTTTCGCGTCATTGATTGTAGAGCAAACGAGAGACTGTTCGCAGTGTAAGTAAAGTATGGCCATTTATTTCAAAATGCTTATGCCCATGCGAATCAGAAGCCCGAGAATCCCCCCCTTAAAAAGAAAGAACCGCACTGCAGGTTTGTAAGGTTTTGTTACATTTTTGGTGAAACAGCAATAAATAATTTGAGAGAATAAAAATTTCCGAGATGATATAAATGGTTAAGGATTTTAAAGTGGGGTTGTATGAGGGAGTGTGTATTTTAATAAAAGGATCTCTTGTTGGCCATTGACTTTTATAACATGTGGTGGCTCTTAAAAGAGCCATTTTTAGCAACCTACAGTGCAATGTCGAATCAACTTCGACGAAGCAGGGTGCGGTGGCTCTTAAAAGAACCGTTTTAAAACTTTGTTGCAGCTCCTTGTGACTCTATTATAGCTGGAATTGCCTTTTACAGCACTTGATCGATGTATTTGGTACACTTCTCGGCAGTCACCTTCCTCTCCCAGAACCTTTTGATCCCATCCACCAGCTCCTGTTTGTTGCGCGGCTTGACTTTGGATTCTAGGTAGAACTTTAGCTCATGCCACAGGTTCTCGATAGGGTTGAGATCAGGACTTTCTGGAGGAGAATGCCACCAATTGATGTTGTTTGCCTCAAAGAAGGCCTGTGCTCGTCTGGAGGTGTGCTTCAGGTTGTTATCCTGAACAAAGCGGTGATCGGGAAGTTTTTCTCGGACGAAAGGAACAAGTGTAGATTCTAGGATGTTGCAAAACAGATCAGCATCCATGATGCCATCAAAGATGCAAGTCTTTGTAGCACCATGTTTACTAATTCCCGCCCAGACGTGAACTTTCAGCGGATGCTTGGGTTTATGCTTTCTCTTCGCCGGCTCGTCAGCTTTCCTGTAGCAGGTGCGCCGATACTGCGTCAGCGAAATAGAACTCTCGTCGCTGAATATTACATTGAGAAAACTGTCACGACTTTCCAGAACGCTTCACGCGAACTCCAAACGCTTGTTTTTGTTGACGTCGCGAATTAGCTGACAGTAACCAGTCCGCTGTAGAGTCCAGCCGAGTTGCTTTCGAGACGTTCGCACGGTGGACAAACTCACGACAATCCCATGCTTTGCCAACCTTTTTTGGATCGTGCGACTTGTCATCTCGTCCTCTTTCCGCATCTGCCGATCGATGAAAGCTTTTGCTGTTTCAGATATCTTTGTTGGTCTTCCAGAGCGTGGAAGATTCGCCACGGAGCCAGTGATTTTCAACTTCTTGATAATGCGAACGATGCTTGAAATACTGACAAGTAAACCTTCAGCTTTCAATGACCTGAAAAGTTCAGCTGGGAGCAGACCTTGTTTGTGAAGGAGCTCTATTCGAGTTCTTGCGTAATTTGAAACTTTAGCCATGATAACCTTCAGTGAATGACAAACATTACAACACTTGGCTCAGTCTATAAAGAAAGTGTTACCATGGCAGGAAATACAACGGAACCGTATTGAGCGAATCAAATGCGAGGACACTGGAAGCTGTTGGTATGACCGCGCAGAGGCTGGGGTTTAATCTGGAAATATCGTGTATGTTTACACAGAGCTCAAATGGCGTTTCGGCAAGCGAATGCTAATTTTGGGTTGATTTCCGTCGCTTTCCCGGCTCTGACAGCAAAACAAAACAAAACCTGCGATGCTTTTGGGTTGTGGGAACACCTTCACAGTCTACCTATGGAGAATAACCAGGTAAGTTTATTTAAACTTTGGAGAAATCAATCGTAACTTAAATATACAAAAAGATGTAGTTTATATGTTACAATAGCGGTGCAATCGCGTCAAAATTGTTGTCATTTCTGCTTATTACGGCGGAGGATGGAAAGCTTTTCGCAGCTTTTGAAAGCGAATTTTTACGGTTTATTGAAGCACTTACATGTATTACTCGACTGTGCCCATTACATGTACACAGACATGGATTCATCGTACAAAATCGCTTCACTACGATAACTCGTTGAAGCGAGGTTCACTACGATATATCGTTACAATGAAGTTCGCTGCAATGATACATCATTTCGCTTTGCGAGATATCATTGCAACGAAGTCTCGCTAGAGCGATATCTCGACGAGATATCACGAAGATTGTAGTGATATCTCACCTTTTTTTATCGTTTTAGGGTTCGCCAAGCCGTGCAATGATTCGCTGATATATCGGCGATAAATCGCGAGAACAAAGCGCGATATTCAACGATTATCGTTTGCATTACTTTTGCACAGTACTGTAGGAAGATTGAAGGAGACTCTGCTCGCAGCGTAAATACTTGTATGCTGCGGTCAATTTTCAATCTTTTTCTTGGCTTTCCTCTAGTCCATTTCAGGTTTTGCATTGTATAAATTACAATCATAACTTAAACCAAAAAGAACTGAAAGGTTCTCATAGAACTTGATCTCAAATCATGTTCTGTTATGAGCAATAAATCGCTTTTATTTAAGGTCTTGATTTAGCCTTCAATGGTGAAACTGAAGAAACCTTGTGTGCCATTTTTAATCACATGTTGCTGTGTTTTTGTTCTAGTTATTGAAGCACAAAAAGCTTGAAGTATGCGTTCAGAAACAAATTTATAAACATGAGTGATGATACTGTTGTATCACCCACTAATGTTGTAACCAACCACTAATGTAATACTGACCACTAATGTAATAAAAACCAACCACTAATGTAATAAAAATCAACCACTAATGCAATAAAAAAGCTAACCACTAATGTAATAAATTTTTAACCACTAATGTAATAAAGGAGCCAACCATTAATGCAATACTTTTTTAACCACTAATGTAATAAACATCCAAAGAGCAGAGATTTTATCTCACTTAGTACAGTATTGGTTGTAAGTTCGATTCGCTCCATAGTATGTTGTCATAGGTGACATAACCGAGTCACAATTAGTTTAATTTAGCTCTTCAATGAAACTTCAACGGATGCCTAAAACCCCTAAAACACACAAGACGTGGCATACCTGGTCTATCTCTGCCATGAGGGATAACTTTGTATTACATGACCAATACTATGATATTTCACCAGAAGCAAACTCAGAAATAGATGCTTACAAGGTAAATAGAGGCATCCATCACAGAAAACCTGTTCTGTTCGCTAACCGGGTGCCATCATGGATTTTTGAGGCACGGGCGCAACCACCGCTCGCCCCGCTCCTCTGCGTCACGTATTATCCAAAATAGCTGCCACGAAAAGCAAACACTGGGTTTTCTCTCCGAAGAAAAACTCCAATGCCTACAGGTAGGCTATTAAAGGAGTTTCGCCATTTCGCTCTTTGTTTTTTCGCTCACAAAAAATAACACAACCTTGTACTCAGGTTTTCTCAGTAAATGGTTCAATAATCTGCACCGGGCTGCACTTTTGACGTCATCGGTTCAATAATTGGCCGCGGGCTGCACTTTTGACGTCATTGGTTCAATACTCAGTAAACAACATGGTGAAGGGCTGAAATAACCCCAATAAGGACTATTGCACACAATACCCGATAGTGAGTTTCCATAAATGTACGGCCAATCAGGTTTTAGCTTTAAGCAAGGCAGACTTAAAAGTAACTGAATATGAGATGAAGATGTGATCACCGCAGTCGTGATTGCAATTTAAAGAATTGCAAACTTTAGCCGGCAAAGAATTTCAGGCCTTAAACAGGATTCGAACAAATGGCCTTTGCGTTAGCGCTGCAGCGCCCTACAAACTGAGCTATGATCACATCTTTATTTCATGTAAATTTCAACCGTTCATACTACCATCATAAATAACTGAACAGTTAGTTTTTTTGAAGTGCTTTCTTACTGAGCTTCCGAAAGAACCATGTGTACATGCCATTCTTACTCATCAAAAATCTTTTTAGTTAATAGCAAAAGAGACCCTAGGTAAATGCTGTTTTTCGGAAGTTTCATGCAAAAGGCAATCGATGCTCACAGAATTTTGATTTTAATCCACAAACTTCTACGTAAGAGTTTACTGCTATATACCGCAACTGATGTTGACAACTGCAATTAATTCCTACCAGAAAGATTAGTGTTACCGCCGTAGAACTGTATTTTTCTGTCTTTAATCGCAATTTGACATTACATGGACATTATATGAAGTTCTAAGTTGGAAAACTTTGTAACCTGGATTGAAGCACATGGTTTTGGTCATTTGGCTTTGTAAAACAACTGGCTGGACTTTTGGAATAAATTATGGTCAAAAAATTACAAATGTTGTTGAGAAGTATCGGCAACATTTTTCTGGTCCTTGGAAGCCTGATAGAACGAGCGAATCGAAGAAGTGGTGTGGAAATTGTTATGGATGGGACCGAAGCCATCGGCAATGGCAGATGCCCTTTGGATTCAGCTCATGCAACCCAAACAGTGAGTACGAAAATTGTGAGTTTAAAAAACAAATGTGCTGCGGTTAAAAGAAGAATAACTAACACTCTGAAGAAATTAGATTCAACCCTTAAACAATACGAACAGAAAGCTATGATTCCTGGTTATCTAAGAAATCTGCAAGAATATCTCATCAAAGCAAAAGACCTTAATGATTAACTCGTCTCTGTAATCCCAGAGGACGAACACGAAACCGCATTAGATTGGTACGAGGAACAGCTCGAAAGAGTTCAAGAGGCTAAATTAATGGCCAACACACACCTTGACGAAAGAGCAGAGGAAAGTTCCAGCGGATTAAGCTCGGTTAAGTTAAGCTAAAGCAAAACTTCTACAACGGCGAGATCTTCCTAAGCAGCCGAAATTCGGGCAAAAATGACCTTGGCGGAAATTAAAGCAAAACAGCTTGCTTTGGAGGAACAGCGAAGAATGGAGGAGTTTGAAAAACAACTGGAGGTTAAGAGAAAGCTTGAGCTTTTTCAAGACGAAGCTGAAAGACTCAAATTCAAAGATGAAGAAAGAAGAAAGACTCGGGAAGCTAAGGACGAGGCTGCACGGCTCGCAGCAGAAGCAGCAATCTTTGAAAAGGCCCAAAATGAAGATCATGACCCTAAAGCTCTGCCTAATCGATTGCTTGATTTTGCAGATGAATCTTTGGAGTTTGAACATTCAAATGCTGTGGTGGGAGACTACCCATAATCCCTAAACCTCTCACTAGTCTTAATTCCCATAAAGCAAAAGCGAATCATGAAACTTTATTGTCAACCAACGTTACTGCAGAAGCTGTCAAATCTTCAACATCATTGCAACAACCAAAATCAGCTGTCTCATTCAAAGTCCCTCAAAGTTCAAGGTCTGACAAAGCTAAAGAAACATTGCCATCTTATCACTCATGGATTGGAGAATTACAAGCACATCCATCAGCTTTAACAAGTACAAACAACCAGAAACCTCTGTTTTGTGGTCATTCTACTAGTGACTCTCTTCCTACATGTAAGTTACGTCTAAACAAGTTTGATGGCGATCCTTTACACTGGTCTGATTGGTCTTCAATGTTTTAATCAATTGTTCATGATGCTAATCTCTCACTAAATGGAAAAATGCAACATCTGCAGAATTCTGTGATTGGAAGAGCTACTGTAAGTCTGCAATTGAAGGATATGGTTACAGTGGAGATTCTTACTATGAAGCACTACAGGAATTGGAATCCAGATTTGGTGAAAGTCACATTGGACAGACTCAGGAAAACACCTCATGTACAAAATGACAAACCTCAAGAAGTTAGGAACTTATCTGATGTTGTGTCAACTACCGTGTGGACTTTCAAGAAGTTTGGATATGAAAGTGATGTGAAAGCGGAAGCAAACATTTCCCTTGCTGTTGACAAGCTCTCCCAAGAGCTCAAAATCAAATGGAAAGACTACACGAAAGCTACCAAGTTGGAAAGGCCTAGTCTTTGTTGACTTCAGTTTGTGGTTAAAGGGTCAGGCTGATATCTATGATGATTGCTATCCAAAGGTGTCAGGCAGGTTTTCATCTGAATGTGCCAAGAATAAAGCTCAGTTTGGTGGGTCTAATGGAGTGACTGAGAGACAAAATGCTTTCTCAAGTAACTTTACATCTCGTCCCAAGCCAAAAAAGTCCTTGTGCATTATGGGAGATGGAGAAGGACACAAGTTATCTTCTTGTCCCAAGTTTAAGGCCATAAGTGTACAAGAACGTCTTAATGAAGTACGAAAACATGGGCTGTGCTTCTCTTGCCTCAATCTCCAACATTGGCTAAGCAATTGTTTAAATCAGAAACAGTGTGGTGTAAATGGGTGTTCACGATCACACAATGCATTTTTGCACAATTTAAGGAACGTCACTTCAATGGAGAATACCAACGCAGCATCACCTAACCCAGTGGTTGAAGTAGCAGTCGGTTCGTCTACTGAACATTCTAACTCATCCCATAGAAGCAGTCACACTTCTGTGTTGTTACAAGTGGTATCAGTAACCCTCTATGGTCCAAAGGGATACTTTAACACTCGCGCAATGTTGGACACAGGAAGCACTTGTAGCTTGCTGCTAGCAAATGTTGCTGAAAAGCTTGGTTTGGATGGTCCATTGGAAAGTGTGCTCTTAAATGGAATTCAGAAAACATCTGAGCTGCTGACGAAGCGTATTAATGTACAAGTTGGTCCAGTGAATGACTTTGGTACCCAATATGATGTGAATGGAGTTCTTGTGGTTGATCACCTGAATGTACCCGAGAAGAAAATGAAACTCCAGGAACAACAAGAAAAGTGGCCACACCTCTCAGACTTAGAGCTGACTGAAGTCGCAGGCACTCAAGTCACTTTACTCCTCAGTAGTGATGTCGCAGAGCTCATTGTTCAACTGGAAATACGACATGGTCCGAAGGGTTCTCCTGTTGGCGTTCGTACTAGGATTGGTTGGACTATTACTGGTCGTGTACCTGGTTATATCCAAGAGCAAGAATCTGATTGTAAAGTTCATGTGGCAACTCCAGACGAGGAGCTCAATGAAACCGTAAAAAATTGGTGGCGAACAGAGAACTTTGGTTGCCGTTACGACAACGACGCCCAATGCTCCGTCAAAGGTGAAGAGTCATTAAATTCTTGGACGAAAACACACGAAAAGTGAATGGTTGTTATGAGGTTCCCTTGATTTGGTGCGATGACAGTGTTGATCTTCCTGACAACTTTGCCGCTGCAGCTTGGCAACTTGAATTTCTTGAGAAGAGACTTAGTCGTGATCCTGAGTTGGCTGGAAATTACAAGAAAACTATCGACATATACATGGAAAAGGGATACATCAAACGGCTTACTAAAGAGGAACCAGTTGTTCCAGTCACGCGCAAATGGTACCTTCCTCATCACCCTGTTATCAATCCGAAGAAACCTGGTAAGGTTCGACGAGTATGTGATGCCACTGCAAAGTTTCAGGGCTCATCATTAAACAGCCATCTTCTAAGTGGCCCAGATTTGCTTAACAACCTTGTTGGAATCTTCATGCAATTTCGAGAAGAAAAGGTTGCGCTTTCAGGAGACATTGAAGCAATGTTTAATCAAGTTGCCGTCCGGAAGCAGATCAAGTTGCCCTTCGTTTTCTATGGCGTCAATCCCCCGAATCAGCGATCAAAGTCTATCAGTTCATGCGGCACATATTTGAAGCGAAATGTACACCAACTTGTTCCAACTATGCCTTGTTGAGAAGTGCAGAAGATAATGAGATGGAGTTTCCAATAGCCGCTCTAGCTGTGAAGCGAAACTTTTACATGGATGACTTTTTCAAGTCTGTTAAATCAACTTTCTGAAATGCTTAACCTGGGAGGTTTCCACTTGACCAAGTGTATCTCGAATGAGAAAGAAGTGATCGCGAAAATACCAGAACTGGAAAGAGCTCCCTCTGTTAAGGTCGTGGATGGAAATGTCATAATTCCTGTGGAACATGCTCTGGGTGTCATCTGGGACACCAATTCAGACTGTTTTGTCTACGAGGTTGTGAAGAGGAACATAGCGGACACTTGTCGCAAGATGCTGAGCCTGATAGCAACACTCTTTGATCCCATTGGATTCCTAGCTCCATTCCTGGTCAGAGCAAAAATACTTCTTCAGCAACTGTGGCAGTGTGGTATTGGTTGGGATGATGTGCTGCCATCAGAACTTCTAGAGGAGTGGTCTAAGTGGCAAGAAGAGGTGGATGGAATTTCACAATTTCACATCCCCCGTTTCTATCGTCATGTCTCAGACTACCCATCTGCTATATTGAGCTTCATGTCTTTGGGGATGCCAGCGAACAGGCATTCTGCTCTGTGGGTTACTTCAGATTCTGCTATGCCAGTGGAGCAGTGAAATGCGCATTTGTTACCGCCAAGACTCGAGTAGCATCCAAGAAACCCTTGAGCATACCAAAGCTTGAACTGCAGGCTGCTGTTTTGAGTGTGAGGTTATCATTGGTGGTAGTCAAGGAACATGATTATATCATTGACGCTACATATATCTGGACAGACAGCAGCACTGTGTTTCAGTGGATTCGTGGAGTGTCAAAATGGCACCCCGCCTTTATCGCTAACCAAATTGGTGAGATCCTGGATTCAACTGACCCATGTCAATGGAATCACTGTCCAGGAACGTTAAACCCAGCAGATGATGGTAGCAGGGGATTATCAGTAACTTCGTTGGCAGTCGTTGGCTAAAGGGCCCCGCCTTCTTGCTCCTTCCAGAAGAGAAATGACCAAAGGGAAATTCAATGCTTGAACCTCGCAAGCAAACCATTGATGACCCCCATGCCCAAGACACCACTGTGACTTGGATTGGTGCAGTGGAAGATACGAAGAACAAATACTTTTCTCCAGCTAAGTACTCATCTCTGACAAAGTTTCTTAGAGTAACTGCATACCTTAACCGTTTCATCTACAACTGTAGACACTTGAAATCGGAACATCGTATTGGTACTTTGTTGGTTGAAGAGATTGAGCAAGCCCGAAAGTTTTGGATCGGTACTACCCAAGAGGAATCATTTCCTCAAGAAGTTGCAGCCCTCAAGTCGAAACAACATGTTTCAAGTAAGAGTAAATTGGTATCGCTATCGCCCATTCTTGATGAATATGGAATTGTTCGTGCCGGTGGTCGAATTGAGAGAGCCAATATTCCATTTTGTAGCCACCACCCAATAGTGCTATCACCCGATCATGAGTTCACCCGACTAATCATCATGAACTGTCATGAGAGACTGAAACATGAAGGAGTGGACCATGTCCGAAATGAGTTGAGACAATGGTATTGGATTTTGCGCTGCCGTACTACAGTATGAAAGATTCTTCATCAGTGTTCTTACTGTCGAAGGCGAAAAGCAAAACCAGTCCCATCCATGATGGCAAGTCTTCCATATGATCGTCTGCAAATTGCACCAGCATTCTCCAAAGTTGGCGTAGATTTCTTTTGACCACTAAAGGTGAAGCATCTAAGGAAACAGGAGAAGAGATATGGCTGCCTCTTTACTTGCATGGTGACAAGAGCTGTCCATTTGGAAGTTGCATTCTCCTTATCCACTGATTCCTTCATTATGTGTCTTAGACGGTTTATTGCTAGAAGAGGTAAACCAACTGTCATCTACTCTGACAATGGAACAAATTTTGTTGGAGCAAACCGCAATTTACGCGAGTGTATCAGTGCTTGGAAGCAAGATAAGATTAGAAGTGCGTTGAGTCAAGATGGAATACAGTGGGTGTTCAATCCTCCAGCCGCGTCTCATATGGGAGGCATATGGGAGCGCCTTGTGAGATCACGTAAGAAAGCAGTAGATGTTGTCCTTCAGAATCAAGTCCTTACTGATGAAGTCTTGTTAACTGCCTTTGCTGAAGTGGAATGGCTTGTGAATAGTCGTCCTCTGACTGAAGTGAGCTCAGATGTGGATGATCTTGAAGCTCTAACCCCGAATCACTTTATCATAGGAAGAGGAACTGTCAACTTACCACCCAGCGTCTTTGTCGGCAGGGAGATATCAAGGCACAAACGCTGGCATCAAGCACAAGTAGTTGCGACCCACACTTGGAATCGGTGGTTACGAGAGTATCTACCTTGTCTGATTACCCGTAAGAAATGGCTACAGCCCACTGCCAATGTCAAGATTGGAGATTTGGTACTAGTTATTGATTACGCAGTACCAAGAGGTTATCGTGAAAGTTTTTCCTGGACATGACAATATTGTACGATCAGCTGAAGTTAAGACCAAGTTTGGTGTAGTGAAACGTCCTGTGACTAAATTGGCGCTACTTGAAGAGTGTTTGCCCAATTAGATGGATCGAACACAGGGGGGAGGATGTTACCGCCGTAGAACTGTATTTTTCTGTCTTTAATCGAAATTTGACATTACATGGACATTATATGAAGTACTAAGTTGAAAACTTTGTAACCCGGATTGAAGCACATGGTTTTGGTCATTTGGCTTTGTAAAACAACTGGCTGGACTTTTGGAATAAATTATGGTCAAAAAATTACAAATGTTGTTGAGTTGAAGTATCGGCAACAATTAAATGACTGAATTCACTTTAACTAACTCTTCAAGT
Source organism: Micromussa lordhowensis (assembly GCA_964020085.1). NCBI lineage: Eukaryota > Metazoa > Cnidaria > Anthozoa > Scleractinia > Lobophylliidae > Micromussa > Micromussa lordhowensis. The sequence goes on from CAXHUQ010000234.1 coordinate 23,644, forward strand.
AGTTACTTTTCGATTAATATACAGGGGACTTCCTCGTCTGGAGAGGAACAAATGGTGGTTTATAATCTTGGAGTGATGCAAATAAAGCTAGTTGTTGTTGTCCTAAATGCGGTATTTTCTTTTCTTTGACTTTCACTATTACACACCGACTGTTAGATCTTATTTAATGGGTGAATACAGTAAAGTAAAATGATGCTAAATAAGCGACATATATATATATCAGGGTAACATCACGACAGACTTTCTCTAAAATATGGGTAAAGCACATAGAATTCAGCGAGAATATTGAAGGTTCCCTTTACTTTTGTTTGATCTAACATGATATGGTATAAAAATAATATGCGTATTTATATGACTATTTTACATGTTATTGATAGCGTCTGACAATAATTAATATAGAGAAAATGAGATTACTAAATACTATAACAAATATCATAAAGTTACTTTCATGTCAAGGTAACACTACAGATACTAGTTCCTAAAAAATATCGTAAGTGCAACATAGTGCACTAGACAGTTCTAGAGTCTCTTTTGACATTATGCAGCTCTGGCTATGGGAATTTAAGAGCACATATATTTCCATACATTTCACCCGCATGCCCCTCTAATTCCCACACAAACCTACAAAATGTCCTTAGCTTCGACGTGGGTCCCTTTACAATAACAGCACCATGTGGTGAATGTGAATGCATATCAATGTATAAAACACTCGGTGGAATTAGCACAAACAAAGAGGTCTTCTCATCAATTATTATATTTACAAAGTTTCTTGAGGTCCCTTTCAACAAATGTAACTGACCCCATATCGTAGAGAACTTGTGTTCATCCTCTAATCTAACTGGCAGGGGCTCTTCAACAGAAATGCTAGTAAAAGGCAAGAGAGTGACAGCTTCTTGAATCAACAAATACCTGTTTGGGAGACTGTCACAACAATTGTTGTAAATGCGATTACCCAAATCCATACAACCACACAAAATTTTCACCAAATAGGAAGGTATAAATCCTTCGTCAGGAATTCAAATGTTCTTCTTTTCCAGAATGTTTGCAATAAGAAGGGATATTAAGCTGCATGTGTTACTACCATTGCGTTGGTTAAAGAGGCTCTGACACATTTGTTGTGGTAATTTCCATGCACACACCTCTTCACCGAGGGAAACTGAACACAGGGGGGGCTAACTCGTCTAGCTCACCTAAGATCTTGGCAAACTCTGCAAAGTCTCCGTTTTCTAAGGCTTCAACTTGCAATCCTTGCTTGTCATCTTCGTACTCTTCCTCTTCTCCTTCTTCTTCTCCTTCTTCCTCCTCGCATTCCTGTTTTTGTGTGTCATCAAAGGGATCAATCACTCCGTCTTCAGATTGAAGAGAAAGTTTACAAAAGGCATCTAATTCATCTGATACAACAGACCCGAATGCGTTTACCCCTGTCCCAATCTGCTTTAATGCAAAGTCTTTCCCTTCCTCTAGTAGAGAGAGCAGTCCTCGCTTGGTGCTTTGGGATGGTGTCAAAGTAGCGTAACTTGGAAGCTAGAGACAACAGAATAACAAATTTCAAAAACACCGATAAAATTATCCGTTTCGACCTTTTTGGGTCTTCCAGTGGGCAGTGTAGGAGGTGTTCCCGATCTAAATACACTCAAACACAGTCCCTGAAGGGAATACAACTGACGTTCTTCGGGGCTGGGTAACGGCAAGGTTTCCATAAATTATCAACTACCAACTAGAATCGTAAAGCAGCCATGCATAACTAATGCTACGGTGATCACAAATATAATAGCTCCACCCTACCTTACCCCTTTTAGCATTACAATTCCGATCTAATATTAACTTACACACAGCAAAATAGCAAGGAAACAAGGAAAAGCTAACTAAATGAAAGTTTGTATGAATAACAAGCCGACTAAGTGGACGTCAACAATTTTTAAACGGAAAAAAAAAACTTTTTACTTTAATAAAAAAAATCCTGAATTTCATTAACAATAGAGGGAAAGATTACTTTTCGTCAGTATATTTGGTATCAAATTATCTTAGAAAGTTACAAGCAGACAAAAGATAAGACTTGCTTTCTTTATAGAACTGTTATCACTTTCCTGACAATCAACCTTGTCTTGGCCCAAGTCGCTACTCTCAGGTTCTTCGTTGTATATTAAAGAAATGCAAAAAACAAACAGGAAACACCGTCAGAAATATAATGGGGGCGGCTTCATGAAACTGGGGCTTTGTTATAACCGTCGTCATACGACCTGTTGAAAAATTCAAAAATTAAAAACAAAACAACTTGCAATGTTGTGCTATGCTCTTGTGTTATTGTACCAAGTTTAAAGGAAACTTAAACAATCTTTGCCACGCCCTGTGTTTATTATTTCATTCAAGGTGAAAAACACCACAAACAAAGAAAAAGTCTCTAAGAAAAAAAAACCAAAGCTTATACCAGTTAAGGAAGCTTGCAATTGCCTTTTGTCTTCGAGTATGGATGGAAGAATGTTGTCTTTGTAGAATGATCATTTCTTTCTTCAACAACACCAGCTCCTCTTGAAATCGTTTGACTTCCATCTCTTTGTTCACCACTGCCTTCTTGGTACTAATGGGAACTGGATCCAAAAATATAAAAACAATGCTTGGCATTATCAAATTCAATATCTTAATTCTTTCCTTCTCTGCAATCATGCTTACAAAGGACTAAAGAACCATGCCCTTAAAAATCTTTCAACAGGTATTACCAGTAGAAAAATTCTAACTGTTATTTTAACTCTCCTAAAAGGTCTTTTAAGGTAGGTTTTGCACAGCTATATGACAAACGTTTCGTAAATAAGCCAAACCAACATATTCTGGCTAATGTAAAATAAACTCAACGGACTACAAACATCGCTTAATCACCTACTTTAGTTAATAAATTAAGCAAGATGAATGTATAGTAGACTTGTAATTTTGTAATTTTTCAACGTATTGTATAGTTCTATTCTTTATCTTTCCTTTCCTTTTCTTTCTTTTTTAATCTCCTCCTATTGAATTATTTTATGTTCATGTGTCCTCTGCCTGCCTTGACTAGGTGAGCTATATGCAAGCAGAGGAAGTTTCTATGTATATTTCTGTATGCGAATACATGTAAATGAAATGAAATGAAGAAAAAGTGCACTGTCGCCTTACCATTGCCAGTCAACTGGTTATCAAACAGTTGCCACGGAAACTCTCCTTTCTCGATTTCTTCTTTCTTAGCTTTCCTATCGTTGCTAACTAGTTCATTGTAGCGGTTTAAGGCTTCCTTTAGACAGTCTTTCTCTTGGGAAACCTTCCTCCGCAACTTTTGCCTCTGCTTACTGGAGTCTGAATAAAAGGTACTCAAATTTTTATTGGTTGATTGAGTTGAAGTTTTTTTTTTGTAAATAGAAAATAGATATGGGTCTAGAAAACCTGATGTAAATAATACAACAAAAATAAACTTAACAAATTTATAAGAATATGTAGAACAGCCAACGGGAGAAGCAAAAGCAATCTTTAAAGGAAGTGTTACCTCCCAACTTTCCCATGTTGTATACAATCTGGGATATAGAGAAGTAGAAATTCTCCATCTGTTTGTCAACCAGAGTTTTCTTGCCCTCTCCACTTGGTTCCACATCAGCAACGCCTAACGCTGCCAGATTTCCAGCACTTTTACACCTGGATAGCAGCTGCTTGTACTGCTGGCCATTCATCTGCTCAGCGACCTCACACAGCACCGCGTGCTTAGGAAGCACAGTATCCTTGTCACTCTTAAGAAGTTTAGATAGGAATTCTTCTTTCTTGGGAGTGAAAATCGTCTTTCTCGAATTTTGAGAATTCTGCTCCTCTACAACAGAATTGAAATATATGCAAAGTTATGTATGGACTTTGGGAGGCGTGGTGGCCTCATGGTTAGTGTGCTCGAGTCCAGAGTGAGTGGTCTGGGTTCGAGCACTGGCCGGGGACATTGTGCTATGTTCTTGGCCCAGACACTCTACTCTCATGGTGCCTCTATCCACCTAGGTGTATAAATGGGTACCGTTGAATTTAATGCTGGGGGGAACCCTGTGATGAACTAGCATCCAATCTAGGGGAGTAGAATACTCCTAGCTGCTTCATGCTACAGAAACCAGAATAAGCTCCGGCCTGGTGGGCCACAGTTGGCTCGTATACAGACTTTACCTATGTATGGACTAATACCAAATTATGCCATTAAACATGTGACCTTATGAAACCAGAACAACCACCTACAACATAACAGTTTGAGAGGATGACAGAGTACCTACACTGGATGAGGAGTGGCTGTAGGGCATGCTTATCCTACCAAAATACAAATGAATGAAGATACATTCACAAAGATTCATTCACATCTAACCTTGTGCAGTATGGTGTATATCTTTCTTCCACCCAGTTAACACATCAGTTGTAACTTGAAGCATTTTTAGATGCTCCAAAAGAGCCTTTCTTGCATTAGTGAGTTGATTCTTTGTCTATGAGGTAAGAGAAAGTCAGTCAGTGATATGCAATAAAAATCACCCAATTCCCAAAAAACCCACCTCTCCAGATACACCCTTCCCTGCCCTGTAGAAGGGCAACTTACCCTTGAATATTTTTTAGCTAGGGCTTGAGGTAATTGTACCACTTTTTTTCTGTTCCACTGCAGAGCATGGTCTGTGAGCAGTTCTTCCCGGCCTGTTGATAAAAGTTGCAGAAAAAAAGGTGAAATAAATTCATACACCACAGTCTAAACAACATCAAATTATGTTTTCTTATCGATAGCAGCCTTACAGTCACATTATTATTACCCACTTGCAAATACATTTTTCAACCATGAAAAATAAACATTGATGCAGTCTACGGCCCCATTCAGGATCCCTAGCTTGTGTGATTAATTGTTTACTACTTTACCCAGTTAATGCTGTACTTTGTATGTACTCAGTGAAGTTTCTGTTATCAAATGTTTATGGAAGAATTTGAAGCTCTTTAGAAGTGCTATTCCAGCTATTTAGACCATTCACGAAAATTGACCTTACCATGCTCATGTGGCAAATTTTTGTGGCCCTTTGATGACCGCATTAACGGGTTTCCTCTGTAGCCTTAAATACTGTAGCAAGTAATTTAGTAATAGTGCATATATGCCCATTTGAGAAATGATAGTCCTTAAAAAATGTTCACTGAAATGCTGATTTCGTACCTGATGAAAACAAAAACACTAGTATGAATGTCTCGCTAACAAAGGAAATAAATCTAACCGAGAGCTGATTCCATGCCCTAAACTGACTTTGAGTCATACAGAAGCTTTGCAAAGCAAGGTATTCACAATTTGCTGAACATGAACAAAATCACCTTCTGGAAGCATATGTTTGGTAATTGTACCCAGCCTTGAGAAATGACTATTTATTTGCTCAACTTCCTCTCCTGTTGTTGCAGAGGCACCATCCTGCCACCTTCCTACCCAGATAGCCTACATATACAACAATCAATGGCCATTTTACTCCGAGTAAAAATTAAAGTGATTACAAGATAGTTCTTCAACACTGCTTTGAAGTTTGATGTGGATGATGATCAGTGTACAGTATCATGCATTTTGGAGTTCATAGTCCATAATTTAGCAAAACCACTGCATTTAAAGCTTACATGTATGATACCTACTCATAGACTTATCTTTACAGCACCTCCCCGCAACTTAAACACTAAAAGGTTAAACTAACATTTAAAGTGCCAATGAAGTAAAAAATAATTGCTGCTGATTTGAAAGGATTTTCAGCATAAAGTAGAATGGCGTTTTCCTTTTTGGAATACCTTTTTTCATTTTAGAGATATTCACGTTTTTGTATTATGAGTGATGATGTCATAGGTGGTTCCACTAAAACAGTCCAACACTCAATCAAGCATATCTCTAGAAATATTAAAGCGGTGGCCTTCAAACTTGGCACCAGAAATGTACATCGTAAAAGAAACAAAATGAGACCTGTTGTGCTGTTGCCATGAAAACGGTTATGCCGCTGGTCGTGTTCTAATTAAAACTAAAATTCTCAGATTTTATCTTAAACAACGATCATCCACTCTCAACAATCTAATGGGGAGAGTTAAGACAATATGGGAACTATGTGTGTTCCGAGCAAGACCCTCTGTCCCTTTTCAAAGGGTTGCAAATGGGCATATTTGGTTTTTCACAGGGAGAGACTGGAGCCAAGAGTGTTACCATGGTAACAAAATGGTAGGTATCATTCTGTTCCTTTTGTGATGTATAGTTCTGGTGCCAAGTTTGAAGAACACTGCTCCAATATTTCTGGAGATATTAATGATTCAGTGTTTTACTTTTCAAGTGAAGCGATTTATGACGCCATCATTTCCCTCATTTGCATAATACAAAAACGTAAATATCTCTAGAACGAAAAAAGATATTTCAAAAAGGAAAACGTCATTCTTCTTTACTTTGAAAAGCCTTTCAAATAAGCAACAATAATTTTTTACTTCATAGGCACTTTAACAAAAATATTTTGTTCATTGCTGAAGTAAAACTTATCAAATTTAAAGAGAAATCCAATTAGAATAAATAACAAAACAAAAAACCCAACCTGTAAATTCAAATTGCATAACTAAGTTACAGTACAATTTCTCAAATTCACAATTAAAACGAAAGAGCAATTAACATTAACAAATAGTATGATTTTATACGGTGTTTTTGACAAAACAGAACATACATACTCTTAATTGCAAAATTTCATATATACTGCAGCTGCCTACACGACGAAAAGCTCTCTTTCGACAGTTTTCTCATACTTCTAAAAGAAAAATTAAACATACAGAAAGAAATAGCTTTTAAAAACAAGTCTATTACTATTTTCCAAACATCGTTTCAAAATATTTTCTAACATGCATTGATGATGGGTTTTCTTTGTTCTTTGTTTTTTGTGAGCTATGTAATTGTTCTGATGTAAATAGTGTTCATGTTTTTTCTTTTAGCTGTGTTAACTCAGCGATGTAATTAGTTTTAAGTATCATAGTGTACTGTAAAAAAGTATTGTAATATATGTATTGTAAGTAGTGCATGTATATAGATTTTGTAAGTATAAGTGGGGCAACTAGCAGTTGTAGTATAAGTTTAAATGTAGGTATAGTTATTTGTATTGTGAGTAGTGTAAGTGTTTGTCCTGTAAATAAAATTGTAAAAAAAAAAAAAACAATTTCTCAAATTAATGTAAAATTTATTCAACAATGGTACTTGAATTTCAGTAACCAACCTGACAAGACCATGAGTGCACTTTGGCATGCATAATGGACAATGCTGGCTTCATCTTCTCTGAAACTTCACCATCATTCTTTTTTAGCCATGGCCAATATTTACAGACCACATCATACCAAAAGTACTTGACCTTTTTGGGATGAAGTAGGTTTTCTGTAAATAGTGGGCATACCCATAGATTTCACCATACAGTATTGTGCAAAAGTAATGCAAACGTATTTCGCCGAAATTCGCGGCTTTTCCTGGCTTTTCGACGAAAAAATATCGAATTTTCAATGGAAGCGAATTTTCAATGAAAAGTCACGATAATTCATGATTCCTATTGTTTCCAACTACGATAATTTTCGAACGACAATTCGTTCGGAACAAAAATATACTTCGAATTTTTGAGTGAAAATTCGCAGTGTTCAATAAATGACTTAGAACATTCGAGCGTAATTTCGCTCTTTGTTTGCCCTGCTCAAACATTCCCACGCATTTTCTGGACAATAAACTGCCCAGTTCGAATTTGCCGCGACGATTCTTTTCTGATGTCATTTCACAGTGTGACCTTTACGAAAAAACTCATGTCCGTTTATAGAACAGGTTTATACAAGACTCACCTGTATTACTTCAAAGGTTCCTTTTACTGTTTACTTCATGTTGAAAGCATCGCAGCTCTTACACGGTTGTTCTTTGGTGGTTTCTTAGCTCAGGTTTGTTGAACACAGGGGCCACTCGCTGACACAGCCATGTTTGCGCCATGGTAATGCCACAGCCCAAGTTACTGTGGGCTCGCAAATAATTTGCCAACATGGCGTATGTGTCACATGGCGAGCCCCAAACGTTTAAATCACGAGACAGAGTGAACAAATTTTTCTGAATTCAAGAGTTTTCAAACTGAAATGGAATTTATCTGGATTCATGAGTTGTTAAACAAAGCAAGAATTATGTTTGAAAGGTAAGATGTTCAATGAATGTTTTCTGCAAATGAGCTCTGGAAACGCATCTTGTTGTTATCTGTTTTGAACGGGAATGTTCAGTGAAAGTCAAAACAAATTAAGTTTGTTCACTTAGATACGAAATTACAGTGTCAACTTATAAATAAATATTCTGTCTGCACAAAATATATCTCGTTTCAACGGGTTTTTTACATGGGAAAGTGGGCTTCTGTAAACATTGCTAGTTAAGATTGCAGCCATTTGTTTTATCACGGCGATGGAGCAAATATCGATGCAGAGTTTCAATAACGTTAATGTTCAATTTGTGCCCCAGGTAATGCTTAAACAAGTCGCAGGCAACTGTTCTGTTGGCGAGACTAGTTCATTTAACTATCGCATCATTGCTATCATGGAAACTCAATCCAACGCGTTGTTTGTTTACATGTCAAGTTCGTGCAATCCTTGAAAATTCACTATACTTCGAACTTCGATACTTTGAACTTTCGTTTCGCTACATCGAAAATTCGCTACTTCGAATTTCATTATTGCGAAAAATAAACGAAGTTTGCTAATTTTTCGGGAAGAATCCAACGAAATCTCTCTTGAAAGTTTGTTAATTTTTCGACGTAAATTCGTGTGAACAAAGGGCGAATTTCGACGCATTTTGTTTGCATTTCTTTTGCACAATACTGTACATCATGTTCAATGCCTTTTGTGCCATGGAATGTCTGCATCCTGCTATCTCTAAACCAGTTTCACACAGGTTTTTCTTCTTACGCAAGGAATTACCAGCAGCCCTCCAGGTACTATCACCACATTTGTTCTGTTCTGTACTGTTCATTTGCAATTTTGATCAGATATTTAACAGGGCCTGGAAGGGTATTCTCTGGATTTGACTGCTCCTTGGAAAGCGGGACTCGCCAAAATTTGGGCATGGGATGCAGGATTTTTCGCCTGTTTGTTGGGATTTCGGGAAATCGTCACAACCCAAATAACGTTACGCTAAGCAGTGACGAGGCCAACGACCTGTCTAACATTGTAAAGCACATAAAAACCTACACTGGGTTAGCATAAATCGCTAAGGATAAAGGCTTTGGAAAAACCCCAAGGTTATGATTATAAACACGCATAAATTCAAAACATCAGTTGAAGGGGCCAATCTACACCTTACAGTTATTTTCTTTTGTAGACAATTGGAAAATTGTCTTCCAAAACTAAAATCTCTGCCTTTGGTAATTCCTCTGCCTTCCAACACAACCAAAGGCATAGTAGGTTACTGTTGCGAGTTCGAATGTTTTTAGTGGTAGGTATAGTTTGTAGTCTAACCAGAACACAGGGATCTTGGAAACACAACAAGATATATTTAATCCACACGAACGCAATATTTCCACACAGGACTTCTCAATAAGCACACGCTAGGCTTGTAGCTACACTTGACTTTAAACACACGGCCTCTTTCCAAATATCCACGTAACCTCTGTTACACTTCACAACACAACCTCTGTCGATTACACGCGACCTTCATCACACTTCAGTAAACACTACTGTAAAACTCCTGAAACACTCCTGGGATAAAAACCATCTAAACACTACACCGATTTACTTATATACTTTACAGCAAAACGTTCTAGAACTTTCCGGTTATACTAAATAAAGTATCATTACAATATAAACTATTTACAGCAGCAGACGTGAACGACTGAAATAAATTGGTTAGTAACTGTGACAAGGCTAATTAAATATGCACGAAAGTTCTAGATCAAATTAGCATACACTCGAATGTTCCAAGTGTCGGAAGTCACGCCACAATTTTTTTTAAAAGTTACATATATTTGATCAATTTTTATACAATTTGGTATTTGCTAGTGTTAAGACATCTTTTGACTGACTTACTTGACTTATTTCTTAGGTCTCTGGGAGAATAGGGCTGTTAAGACATCTTTTAACTTGGTTTTATATTTTTTTATTGATGCATGCATCGAAGAACCATTTTAAAAGACAGTAGCACTGTCATTGAATATTTACAAAGACATTTTAACCAATAAAATGGAAAATATGAAAGTCACATCACATACACTGGGCTTGGCACCTTGGTAGAACTTCTGGATGTGAGTATCCACCTGTTTGTTTGATGCTATGAAAATATCACCATAGTAACACTCGCTCTGTTGCCTGTATTTATGCAAACAACATTAGAAATATGAATGAAAAAACTAATTTGATAATGATTGGTAAAGTGTAAAATTAAAATGCATGTTTGGGGTTGATATAATCTATTTATGTCTTTCCCTCAATTAAAATACTAAAAACCCTTGGGGTACTGCATTGGCTGAGCTCCATTTACTGGGTAATGGAACAAAGATACCATGTGGGTCAAATTGGGTATGGGAACAGCCCATAGCCGCTTTTATTGTAATAAACAGAATCACATAAGTAAAATAAAAAATAAAGCCCAGTAAAGCTAGTATAGTAGGAGAGATAGGTAAGGAAAAATGAACGGAATGAAATACTGAACTAAGAAATTGGTTGAACAGGTTCCAGGCTCTCCTGTAAATAGGGACAGAAGAAGGTTGGAGACTAGATTTTAACAAATTTGTTACTACATCGGCCAATTTTGAGGCAACAGATGGGGAGGGATCTCTGTTGGAGACTGACACATTGACACTGGGGCCATTTTCTTGAAGGATGCAACCTGCAGGCGAGACAAAGAATCCGGCAATTTATTTTGCACTCCTGGTATATGTTTTGCTTTAAAAAGAATATTATGTTGTAAGCAAATGGAAACCATCCTGCGCACAAAAGATATTAGGGAAGGATCACGGCAGGATTGTTTGTTTATCACATGGACCAAAGCCTCATTGTCAGTGAAGAATAAGACACACTGATTACATAATTGGTCTCCCCAAAGACTGAGACTTAAAACACTGGGATAAAATTCCAAAATTGCGATATTTTTTCCAATCCAAGTATCCGGCCACCTCCCATAACACCAATTGTGACCGAAAATGGCACCAAAACCTATAGAGCCAGCAGCGTCAGTATACAAACTAAGCTTGTCAGAATTGTTCCAGACATCTGGAAGAAAGAGGGACTTACAATTGAATTGCGACAAAAAGGAAAGCCAAACATTGAGATCTTCCTTAACTGACCGAGTCAGACGAATAGAAAAATTTGGGGAATGTACCCCAATGGTCAAATCAATTAGACGTCGTAAAAAGGCCCGACCTGGAACAATAACTGAACAAGCAAAGTTGAGCAAACCAGTGAGAGATTGGACTCTCTCAAGGTAACCTTCTTTCTTTTAAGAAAATCTGATAAAATTCCTATACACTTGTCTACTTTATCTAAAGGTAGGCAAGCTTCCATAAGACAGGAATCAAGTTCAATGCCTGTGAAGGAAAGAATCTGCGATGGCCCTACTGTTTTTTCCGGTGCTATAGGGATGCCAATATAAGAAAACATATCTAAAAAGATGTTTAACTGAGAGTGACAAAGTGATTCAGTAGGAGCAACAATGAGGAAATCATCTAGCAGATGCAAAATGTAAGGAATAGAAAGCTTATGACGGGCAACCCATTCAACTGCGGTACTAAAGGTTTCAAAAATTTTACACGAGCTGGAGCAACCCATGGGCATACATTTATCATAGTAAAAAGAACCCTTCCAAAAAATTCCCAACAGGGGGTAGTCATCTGGATGGACTGGAATTATTCTGAAAGCATTCTTAATGTCAGTTTTTGTGAGAAAACAATTTTTTCCAACTGATTTTACAAATGTAATGGCATCCTGAATGGTAGCATACTGTACAGAAGAATCCTCCGAAGATATACCGTCATTCACAGATGCCCCCTTAGGGATAGACAAATGATGGATTAATCTAAATTCACCAGGTGTCTTCTTGGGAACAACCCCAAGGGGTGATACATGGAATGTTTCAAAGAGGGGATCTGAAAATGGGCCAGCCAGGCTCTGAGCTGAGAGTTCTTTGTCCAATTTAAAGTCTACTGCCTCTGGTTTTTCCAATGCAGATGACAAATTCTGTGAATGAACTGAAATCAGAGCAAAACTATTTAATACTTAATTGTCGCTTTCTGCATTCCTCATTGTAGTAATTTTAATTACATGCAACAAGATTTTCACACACATTTTTAGTATATAAAGAACTCACAAGAATTTGACTTTTATTTTTTTACGAATTTGAAAATGATGAACGATTCATCGAAACGTCATTCACAATTTTTATCACTGATTTTTATTCTCAATTGTTTATCCAAAGCCTCAGTTATACTAAAAAGGGGGAAAAAGAAATCCATACAAACCCTTCCTTTCTGTAAAGAAAACTGTTCTAGGGACTTCAGGAAAGACCTCTCTGATGAACCTGGACTTTCTTTCTGGAATAGATGCCAGTGTAGAAACAGGCTGGGATCGAACAGGTATGTCAGGCTGCTCACACTTCCTGGCCAAAACCCAAGCTGTGCAACAATGAGTGGGTTAGATGTTGACACATCTTTATTGCACTGAAGGCAGTGGAGAAGAACATGGCTAACATCAGATCTGCCTGGAAAAAGTAATTGAACAAGCAGAATGAGTGGCATACTTACCAAGAGTTCACAGGGTTCAAAACAAGAGGGCTCATGATCAGGTCAAAACCCAACAAGGTCAGCCTGGCACAACTCGTTATAGCAATTTAAAAAATAGAAGCATGAGTAGATGATGGGTTCAGACAAGTTCCCAACTCAAGATACTGAGATAAAAATTGTTTTCATCGTAAAAATCACTTTGACATATATTTATATAATATATATAATGTTCTTTTTTATTCAGTGTTTTGGATCTTATTAGAAACAAATTCTAATCAACAGTTTTCTGTTGAAGAAATAACTTTTTACCTGACAACCTATAAAGTTAAGCCCAGTTAAACAACAGATTATTAAATAGGCAGACTTTTAAATAAGTAAATTAACAATTAAATATTTTCCTTCAAAAAGAGATTGAATCAGAATCTCACCCCGTAGATTAACTACTACACAACTGCTATGTTTGCCAACTCTCTGCATGTTGCTGATGTTACAGAAAGGGCATGTTAAATACAATTCTGAAAATGGAAGGCAACAATCGGAAAGAAAATCATCAACATTTAGTGAGCCTGTAGAAAAAACATTCAAATGCAATAAATTTAATAAACTTTTCTTCCAGTACATATATAATAGACAAAGTGAAATGAATTTACTTCAAACTTCTATAAAACGGAGACTTATCAATGTAAGACAAAATAATACTTTTGCTACTTTTGGCAGGAGATACTGTTTATCTTGAAGGTCAATGTAATATTTGAAAGGATGAAAAAGAAATAAAAAACACTAACCTACAGAGACCCACTCTCCATCATGATCCACTGAAACAGTGGGTTGAATTGGCTTAAGAAATCCACTTTTAAATGCACTGCGATCATGAAATGGTAGTATTTCATGAACGGATTGATCACAAGCACCACATAATTGTATGTGCATGGGACAATCGTAGCAGCAAATAACAGCTGGGTTCTTTAAGCATTTGCTGCACATGCTCCTTTCTGGATGAACTCCAAAAGTGGAGAGAATGGAATTAAATAACTTTTGCCGAACACCTGCCCAGCTTTCATTCAGATTTGATATCCGCTGCCCCCAATTCTGATTTGATGGTGCCTTGTTTGCACGCCACTCCTCCAAAAGGCTGTTTGCTGCTTTTAAGGCATCGGCTAAGTCATCTACATAGTACTAAAAGGAAACAACACTGCACTATAATATTTTTTATAAGAAGACCTACCACATCTTCTACTAGCCTAACTTTTTTAATAAACTTATTCACATGGTCCTGATTATTTTTACAATACAATAAATTGATACACTGTAATTAAGGCATAAAAGAGGCACATACATGTACTTGTGAAAGCTGAGGGTGTCACAGCTGGAAATTCGTGTTCTTCAAAACAAGACAGCATCTCATCATCTGGAATAATCAATAATATTGTATAAATACAAATAGAATGTAAGAGAGTGCTCTGTAACTGATTACACGGTGCATCCTCTAGTAGAACACTGCCAAGGGTAAATAAAGGTATTTATATATCTATTTTCTAATTTCATTTTCTATTTATTTAACATACATTTTTTTGTAAACAAATTATGTGGTGTAATAATAATTATGGGAGTTTCCCGAATGTAGAATAATTGCCCCTTGAAAGGATCGCCAAATCTCTTGGAAATGAATAAGCCTCTTAAGGTGTACGTGTTCTGTGGTTATTGTTCACTCCGCTGAGAGGAAGCAAAAGAGCTACCTTAACGCAAAATCGCTATCTTTAAGGTATCATGGTAGGTGGATTGACAGTGTTTGGAAATCGCGCCCGTACGCTTACGTTTTCAAAGAAAACCCCATCAACCTATACATTTTCTGAAAGCTAAATAGTTATAGAATACATATATCTTATTAGACGTTTTGGTGTGTAGTATCGCTGTATATTTTTACGAGTTGTGCGGTATTTTGACGAGCCCGTAGGGCGAGTCAAAATACAAACAACGAGTAAAAATATACAGCGATACTACACACAAAAACGTCTAATAAGAGATTTATTATCCAACGATTTCTTTTCCCAAAATTCTGACTTGCCAAGGTTTTGAACTTCACGCGGCCGTGAGGAATGAGACGAGTACAAATATCGTGTGATATTTGTACTTGTTTCGCGCGATATTTGTACTCTACGAAGCAGAGTTGGATAATAAAACCATATCTTTAAAAATTTCTTAAAAGACAATGACGAAGTGATATTAAAAGAAATCCCCAGAAACACTGCTTTGCTTAAATTGGTTCGCTTCTGTGCGTGAATTATCGGATTGGCGAGATTTACATCGGAAATGTTTTCTCACACATCACCCTCAAAAAGGGTGTCTGCGATTTTCCAGATGTGGTTTGGTTTTTTTACAACCTCCTAAAGTTTGATATTGTCAATGCGAATGTTCCTTTCTGCAAAAGAGGCCATAACTTGGAAACGTAAGCCAAATTTAACAAAGCCCGACACCCTTTTTCGAACGAATTATCCTAGAACGTGACTGCTAATTTTCAGCTAATTCCGCTGGAAGACGCGCATAAACGAACTAAAAATGTTCACCCTTATATGCAGTTTTACTTTATCAAGAAAAAGTCGAAAAACGTTTCGTGCGATTTCTATGATGAGGTGTTAAAATCACCGCATGTAAGATGATTTGATGAGGCATTGACAGATGTCGGCACGTATCAGTTTACAACAACAATGGCTTATGACAACCTGAAATAAACAGACGTCTACATTTCTGGTGCGAAAACTAGTCGTGGTTATCCTTCGAGTGTCAAAATACCAGAGCTTAAAAAGGTTTGTATGTGAACCTCTGTGATTTTGTACCCAGATTTCGTCGGCAGAATTGGTATTGTTGCTGAACTTAAGATCTCTTCGTTCTCCAGACATTTATCAAGACCATGCCTCGAGAAGCTAAAAAGAGGAAATCTCAAAGTGGAATAGGCACGCGGGCCAGCAAGGGAAGCACGCAACTCGATGTTCAGCTGCAAACAAATGAAAATCCGAGGGACAAAATGCTCTCGGAAATGTCAGCTGCTGGGTAAGAAATTATTTTGAACAAAAAGTGTCCCTAGCCTGTATCTATAATAACGCAGGGATAATATAAAATAATGGGAGACAACTGATAAGCTTCGCCATAATTCAAAACGTTTTGCCTCGATCGGGAAATTCTGTCAAAAAATGAAGACAATTACAACTGATGGTGAGCACTGTAACCTAACTGATTTGTTCCTTTGTGTAGGTACAACGGAACACACTTCGCGGACATGCTGGAGGCAAGCGTTACCGCTCAAAGGAGGAGAGGGAAGTCGGCCAGACGCAATAGATTTGTTCACTATTGCACTTGGGCACAGGCACTATTGGTAAGCTCCATGAAGGATTCGTTTCCCGTTAGGCTCGTTTCTATTGCCCCCCAAATCTTCTAGAATCTGAGGAAAACGATTAAATGCTTTCATGTTAGTCCGGCATTATGCAAATCGGATAAATTTGTTGAGCTTTTTATTGCGCACGGGGGGTGGGGAGGGTGAGGGAGAGGGAAGGGGCTGTTTGAGGGGGAAACTTTTGTTTTTGCATTGCCTTGTTAAGGAAGGTGAATTGTCTCCAGTGCTTTCAGTGTCAAGAACAACATGTTTTATAGACGTCCTTGTCATTTGAAATATCTTTTTCTTCCAGCGCAGTGAAATTGGGCCTCCCGAGGCAGAGTACTCATTCCCTCAGAGCATTCTGGAATTTGTTTGTTTCTTAGTTCCCGGAAACATTAAAGGCGAAATACGTGAGGTTAGTATAGACTACGGAAACTTATTTGAATTCCGAGTGAGCAGCATACTACACTTGTGTCTCCTATGAGCTGGTAATGCCCAATATGTTTGTCCTGTATCCTCCACCCCTCCCACTGCAATCCAATGCAGGCAAAGTCCCTCCCCCTGATCAAAAAGTTAAATTCTGTATAAATGAACACATGTGCCAGTAACTAAGAGTTGAAGGGAGAAAAGAAAGTACTTAAGACAAAATTACCAGCTACCAGAAGATGTGCCATTTTGTACACTGTATTTGGGGTGTTTCCCTGAAGGCCCATGTGCCACAGCTCTCCAAAAGGAATGTTTCTCCCTGGAGCGAGTATAGAAATGCTCACTGGACTCTGGATTTCCCTTTTGGGTGGAATATACTCACAACCTAATTCAGAGTTATTTGTAACACAACCTTACCACACCTGCATTTTCCAGTTACACATAATTTATTGTATAGTACATTATACTAATAATGTGTTTTGGAGTTTATTTCAGGATGCATACAAAGTGAAAATGGATGAGTTTCGCAAGGCAATGGAGTTTGCTGAAGCCTAGGAAAAAATTGTTTGAATTATATATAGCCTTAGTTCCAGTTTAAAGCAACAAACCCTTGAAAGGAAGATATAACAGCATTTGTACTGAAATGAGTATTTAACAATAACAATTATTATTAAGATCAACTTATCTCGATTTGAAAAACCATTTGATTATGTACTTATTTCTTGCTCAGGTTGAAAACATGTCACAATAACATTGAATTATGGATGCGAAAACTTAAAAACCTAAGCAGTTCCACCCCTACCTCCTACCCACTACCTGAATGAATTAAAATGACATACTTTACAAGTTCAAAAACTCTGGATGTGAAAACCATTTCATAACCTACTTGCTTCTTGCTGAAATGGAAAACATGAACATTCCTGTCATAATAACATTGGAAAAAGAATCTGGAAAATTCATTCTTACATCCCATTCACACCAACATGTTTAAAGTGGTTTAACTAAACAAGGTTAAAAATTAGTTGCTCATACCGTGCACACCCCACAACTTACCCAGGTAACAAACCGGAGTGTTTGGTTAAAATATGGATGCAAGGTGATTTGAAAATGACTACAAAATGTAATCGACAGATTGGAAAACCCGGCCAGATTTAGTTAAACTAGTTTGGTTGGTGCCAATGGAACAATAGATAACAAATAGGGTGAAAATTGTGAAAGCCTGGGCAAAAAGGCCTCTTTCGAGATATTAAAATTCAGATTGATTTTGAGGCCTAGAGGACACAAACAAAATAACTGAATAAACGCGGTTATTCAATTTCTTTTGTTGGTGTCCTCTAAACCTCGCTGCCATGCTGAATTTTAATATATCGAAAGTGGTCTATTCCACCCCCAAACCCCCTACCCACTGCTTGGGTGAATTAGAATGACTTATTTCTTTTGCTTTCCTTTCTCCTTGCTCTTAGCATTTCGCTTTTGCCTTACATTTCCATTGGACATTCCCTGTCCATTCCCCTTCTTTCCTTTCTTACTAATCTTTTCTTTGTCCTTATTAACCTCGTGAAAACCTTGGGACTTGTACATCACTCCTTCTTGGTGGATGAAAGCATCCTGTTTCTTAAGTTTCTGCTTTCTTTTCTTCTTTCGCTTCGCTTTGGTGCTTGAAGTAGCTCAATAATCTGACTGGTAGACTCTGTCAGCATCTATTTTCCCCCACGTGTCAGACATTTCTGGCGTTAGATCGATGTCTAGAGCAGGTACCAACTTGGTGTATGTACTTTGAAAACCTTGGTTAAAATGCAGAACACCAAGACTGACAGCCAGGCTTATCTCTTCGGGTGAAGTGTATGTCTCTTTTGATGCCATACCCCAGATGACACGGTGTAATGATTCATTTCTGTTTTGGGTGTAGCATTTCTCACACCCCACCAGAAATGATTCATCACCCAGTCGATCAAACAGGGGCTGTACAACTTCCACCACTGCATCTGGAAGTGGACCCTTTATGGGCTTGTGTAGCTGAGTTCCATTTGCAATATCATGTTGAAAACTGCACCAAGATGAATCACCCATGGGGCAAACGTCATGCTGTGGCTTCTCCGGGGTACTGCTGTAGTGCTTTAAAATGGCATGAGACATTGCCTTTGCGTCATTTGTGTTGTCTCTTATGGCCCTTCCGTAAAAATTTTGCATCATATCAACTCGAGCCAAGGTCAGTCTTCCAGCTCCAGACAAGGGCTTTCCCTCTGCTAATTTCTTCCCTGCAGGAAAAACAAAAATGACCATCTCAGCTTAAGTATTAATCTATTCTGAGAGATTTATAATACCCTCAAACCAAT